>JAHNEJ010001691.1:0-207730 GCA_022559845.1 Amorphophallus konjac
CAGGAAAATAATTTTTTTGTTAAACTTATTTTTTCTGAAGTAATTAGTAAATTAATGCATGAAAATTATTTGCAGCATGTTAAAAATTACTTCCAGTGTGATAAAATTATTTTATACATACTGAGATATGAAAATTATTTTCAGAATGCTAAAATCTATTTAAACTATTTTTATGCATGTTAAACCTAATTTCCTATTAAGTAATTAGTAAATTGATACATGAAAAATATTTCCAGCAAGTTAAAATTACTTCTAGCATGATAAAATTATTTCCAACATGATAGAATTATTTTTAACACATTAGAATTATTTTCATTAAATTTAAACTATTTTTAAGCATGATAATTCTATTTTTCTTTCAAATAATTAGTAAATAAATGTAGAAAAATGATTTTCAGCATGATAAAATTTATGTTGTTATCAAAAAATTCTTTAATCAGCACGGTAAACTAATCTTATCATGCTATCAGTAAGTTAATGTATGAGAATTATTTTAGCATGTTAAATATTAACTTTAACCTGTTAAATATTAATTTCCAGCATGTTAAAAATTAAATCCAGCGTGAAAAAAAAATATTTTTAACATCTTATCAGTAGAGTAACATATGAAAATCATTTTCAGCATGTTAAAATTATTTTCAGCAAGTTAGAATTATTTCCGACATAAAAATCTATTTTCATAACAAAATTTTAATTTTTATAATAATAAATCACCGTGTTGGCTAAACTAATACATCTCTAATGTACAAATTTTTTTTGGAAATATGTCTACATATTTATGAACCAAATGCACACAAGATTAAACCATGGAATTAAATTAAATTCTAATTACTTGAATTTTCTTCCTAGTTACCATTCTTTCTTGAATTCCACGACTAAATGTCGTTAAACATTATGCCTTAAATTTTTATTCACTTCTCTTGCAACTTCTGAAATTTTTGTCAGATCTGTACTTATTTACAATAGCCTATTTCTTGAAATTCATTGGTCATATACATTAAAGTGGATGTCTAGACGTACTTGGGATCTTTTGATCCATATGACTCAATGTATGGCATTAATGGGGCCCGGTCTGGTTCTGGGGAGAGCGCCCGAAAGTACTTGTGCCCATGGGAGTTGATTGACCACGGTGTGACATTGCACCGAAGTGCATGATAGATTTACTTGATATGACATTCCACATTTTATTATTGGTATTTGATTACTTGTTTACATGATTTACTTGACTTGCATGAAATGGCCAAATTACATGAAAAGTCTTTACTTGCCAAATTCATTACTTGAAAATTTCTCTTGATATCTTGTTATCCCAATTTCTTGAAATTCCATTCATGTTTATACACTTCTCGATACAACTTCAAAAATTGCATAAATTGTTAATACTTAAAGATTGCCTGGTTTTTAGAGATATAAAATCCTACTGAGCTTTTAGCTCACCCTACGTTTTGGTTAATTGTTGTAGGGAATGAAAATGATCAAGGGAATGGACAAGTGTGATAGAGTGATTTTCCTTTTACCTAGGTTTATGTAGGTCATTAGTATTTTTACAAGGATGATGTATTTTAGATTGTAAGTTTGTAGTTTACCTTTATGGCTTATCAATTAGTGTTGTAAACTTCACTTTGATGGAATAAAATCATCATTTCCCCATTCATTTCTGTTGTTAGAAATTAATTTATACACGCTCTAATTGACACGCTTGTTTACAACTCGCTCGCGTCCCGATATTCCACGTCGGGGCGTGACAGTCTTTGTGGTATCAGAGCCTAGGTTACATAAAATCCTAGGTTTCACAATTTTAGGTTCATTCTTAAACTTAGGTTAGGTTTTAGATCAATATCTAGAAACATGGATAAGGACTTAAACATTCCTGGTAAGCACGGGTAGAAACACGGGTTTAGTTTTAAAGAAAAAGATTTATCAAGACATAAACAAATGAATAAAATAATTAAACCTTGTAATTATGGTTGCAGGTTAATTCTCGCAAATGGCCACCGAGAGAGCTCAATGGCGCGAGATGTAATGCACCGTTCAAGGTTTAACCCAAGCTCTCCAACATGTTGCTCAGGGAGGAGCAAACCGAGGAGCGGGTGATCTACATAGGAATTTCCGGAGCATGAACCCTCCCCGATTCGCGGGATCTATGGACCCGGACGAGGCCGAACATTAGGTTAAGGAGATCGAGAGGATTTTTCGAGTCATGCAATGTGCCGACGAGGAGAAGTTCTTACTTGCTACTTTCCAACTGGAAAGAGATGCGCGTGCCTGGTGGGAATCGGCCGAGGCTACTTTACCGCATGACCAAATTCTATGAGAAGAGTTCATGGAACACTTCAATAGCAAGTATTTCTCTGATCGGGTGCAAGAAAGGAAGGCCGCTGAGTTTGTTGCCTTAAAGCAAAGGGGATTATCGATCGCCGAATATGAAGCACAGTTTTCAAGGTTATCTAGGTACGCTCCACATCTCGTGGGTACCGAGAAAATGTAGGCAAGAGATTCTTAAATGGCCTTAAGCCGCAATATATTACTCAACTCGCCCCGATGGATATTCAATTATATTCTGATATGGTACGAAGAGCTCAACTCCTAGAAGATGCAACGGAGTTATCGGATCGCATCCGAGGAAGGGAAGCCAAGAGAGAGCAAGTTACGGGGTCCGGAAGTTTCAAACCTTCCTTCGGGAAGAAAAGGCCCAATGATGGGCGTAACTTTAACAAGGACGGGCGTAATTTCAGCAAGGGTGGATGTAATTTCCAAGGGGACAAGAAGCCGAGGACTTTCGACAAACAAATTATTTCTTTCTCTACGCCATCAAAGGAATTATGCAAATATTGCAAGAAGCCCGGACACAAAGCCGAGGAATGCTGGAGAAAACTCGACGCATGTCTTCGATGTGGGAGTCGGGAGCATAGATCTCGAATTGCCCTCTTCTCAACGAGCAAGCTCCACCACTGGCAAAGCTTCCTATTATTGCCAAAAGGCAAGGAAGACTCCAAGCTCTCATGAATGCGGAACCTAACGAAGAAGGCAGGCATCGTGGAAGGTACTCTTTTCATATACTCCGAGCCTGCCTCTGTCTTATTTGACACCGGAGCTACGCATTCATTTATATCTAAAAGATTTGCTGGTCTTTTACCTATGAAGCCTGTTCCATTAGATTCTACACTCACTATTACTACCCCTATTGGAACGGGAACTGAGATTAAACATTTCTATCCTGCTAGTGAAGTTCTAATTAGCGGTTGTAACTTACCCGCTGATTTGGTATGCATGGAGATAGACGGATATGATGTTATTTTGGGTGTCGATTGGCTATCTACACATGGAGCTAGTGTAAATTGCAAGTTGGGGACGGTAACTTTCATGGGTTACCCCGACCTTCTATTTTCGGGTATCATGCATTCCAAGCACATACCTCTCATTTCGGTCCTCAAAGCCGAGAAATTATTAAGGAAGGGTTGTGCCTGTTTCTTTGTTTCTATCACTATGACCGAGCATATGGAACCCGTTCTAAATGACATTCCTATCGTTCGGGATTATTCTGATGTATTTCCGGACGAGTTGCCTGGTATTCCTCCAGAGAGAGAGGTGGTATTCTCTATTGATTTAATTCCGGGAGCGGCACCAGTTTCTAAAGCCCCATATCGGATGTCTGCCGTGGAAATGAAAGAATTAAAGGATCAATTATTGGAATTACTGGAGAAGGGGTTTATCCGACCAAGTACTTCACCTTGGGGAGCCCAGGTCTTATTTGTCAAGAAGAATGATGGTTCGATGAGGTTATGTGTTGATTATCGACAATTGAATCAACTCACCATCAAGAATAAATATCCTTTACCGAGAATTGATGAATTATTCGACCAGATTTCCGAAGCTCGATATTTCTCAAAGATCGACCTTCGATCTGGTTATCATCAATTGAAGATCAAGGAAAGCGATATTCACAAGACGGCATTCCGGAGTCGATATGGTCATTACGAGTTCACCGTTATGCCTTTCTGCTTAACAAATATGCATGCCGCATTTATGCAATTGATGAACAGCGTATTCAGGCCATACCTCGATCAATTTGTGGTTGTATTCATCGACGACATTTTGATCTACTCCAAGTCCAAGGAAGAACATGAGGAACATCTCAAGAAGGCCCTTCAATTATTAAGAGATCACAAGCTTTATGCCAAATTAAGCAAATGTGATTTCTGGTTGGAAGAAGTTTCTTTTCTTGGTCACATAATTTCCCGGAACGATATCGCCGTCGATCCTTCAAAGGTCGAGGCCGTAAAGAACTAGGAAAGACTTACTAGTGTGACGGAAATTCGAAGCTTCTTGGGATTTGCTGGATATTACCGAAGATTTTTCAAGGATTTCTCAAAGATTGCAGTATCTTTAACAAGATTGACAAGAAAGGAGAATCCTTTTATATGGTCCGAGGAATGTGAGAAAAACTTTCAAACTTCAAAGGATTGCCTGACGACTGCTCCTATTCTCGCATTACCTATGGAAGGAGGAGGATTCGAAGTATATGCTGATGCATCTGGAATTGGCCTAGGTTGCGTATTAATGCAACATGGCAAGGTCATAGCTTATTCCTCACGGCAATTGAAGAAGCACGAGGAAAATTATCCCGTACATGACCTAGAACTGGCAGCTGTGGTCTTTGCTTTGAAGATCTGGCGACATTACCTCTATGGCAAAGCCTTTACGGTGTATTCTGATCACAATAGTCTCAAATATTTATTCTCTCAAAAGGAGCTCAATATGAGACAAAGACGGTGGTTGGAATATTTAAAGGATTTTGATTTCTTTATACAATATCACCCCAGAAAAGACAATGCCGTAACTGATGCACTTAGCAGGAAGCCGATGGCTTTATTATCGAGCATGATGGTTAAAGAATGGCATCTACTTGAGCAAATGGCCAACTTAAACCTCAATATGGAGGAGAAGGAAGACGGAGTCTTTATTGCTAATATTTGACTCCAACCCGAGTTACTCTCGGAAGTTAAGGAACGGCAAGGTGATGATCTGTTGATCGTTGAAATTAAAGAGAAACTAGATGAACGACCGGATTTCCTTCTGGCTGATGATGGAAGGTTATTATTCAAAGGAAGAACATGTGTACCGGACTATTCTATCCTCAAGGGTAAAATCTTGGAGGAAGCACATCGGTCAAGATACACTATTCACCCCGGTGCTACAAAAATGTACCAAGACCTCAAGAGAACATTCTGGTGGCCGAATATGAAGAGAGAGGTAGCCGAGTTCGTAAGTCGATGCTTGGTATGTCAACAAGTTAAAGCCGAGCACCTCAAACCAGCTGGTAAACTCAAGCCTCTCGAAATACCGGAATGGAAATGAGATAGTATCGGTATGGACTTTATAGTTGGATTACCGAAGACCCGAAGTGGTTTCGATGCTATATGGGTAATTGTGGACCGGTTAACCAAGTATGCTCACTTCTTACCTATCAAGATTAAATGGACCGTGGATGTTCTAGCCGCCTTATATATCAAGGAGATCGTAAGGCTGCACGGTATTCCCAGCTCTATTATTTTGGACCGAGATCCGAGATTCACCTCTCATTTCTGGAAGAGTTTACAATCGTCTATGGGTACTAGACTAAGGTTTAGTACGGTTTTTCACCCTCAGACGGATGGACAAACCGAGAGGACGAATCAAATTATTGAAGATATGTTGAGAGCCTGCATGATTGACTTCGGCGGGAGTTGGCATGAACATTTACCATTGACTGAGTTCGCTTACAACAATAGCTATCAGTCGAGTATTCAAATGGCCCCATTTGAAGCTCTTTATGGCCGAAGCTGCAGATCGCATCTATGCTGGAGCGAGGTTGGAGCGAAAGGGATTGCTTGGTCCCGATATTGTCCAAGATACAACTAGCAAAATTCAGTTAATTCAAGAAAGATTGAAAGTCGCTCAATCACTGCAAAAGAGTTATGCCGACAATCAGAGGAGAGACCTTGAATTCCAAGTGGGGGAGCATATCTTCTTAAAGATCTCACCTACCCGAGGAATTAGAAGATTCGGCATCAAAGGAAAGCTAAGTCCGAGATTTATCGGCCCTTTCGAGATTCTGGAGAGAATCGGCGAGGCAGCATACAAACTAGCTTTACCTCCTCAACTGGCCGGTGTACATGACGTATTCCATGTATCCATGCTAATAAAATACGTCTACTGTGAGTCCTGTGCCTTAATGGATTCTTAGTGATTCGGACCTAGATTTCATTCTGGAATTTCTGACTATTTTCCTGGATTTTTAGAATTTTTCTGGTATTTTTCCAGATTTAATTGGATTTAATTGAGGTTTTATATGGAAATAAAAAGATTTTTATATATAATGAATATATTATATATATATTAATCTTATTTTTTTTCCTTTAATCCCTCACCCTCTCTCTCTCTCCCTCGTCGATCTCGATCTCACCCTCACGCCCTCTCTCTCTCGTCCGATCGCCCATCTCCCCTCTCCTTGGGATTCAGGCGAAACGACGACGGTTCGAGGCGTGGAAGGTGCCGGTGGATTCCTCGCGTCGAGAGGAACGCGTTGATACCCACTACGGCGTGATTCGTGGCTCGTGGGAGCGAGACGGAGCAAGAAGGCTCGGTGAACCCTCTTCGGTGCATGCGGCTTAATCGGCCGTTCCGGCTTGCACGAGGTAGGGGGATGGAATCTCGATCTCGCTAGGATCATTTCCTATAGCTTGTTTGCTTGATTAGACTCCCATAGCATGCATAATGGTTATTTTCCATTTTGGGGGGTTAAGCTTTGTTCTTCATGTATAATCCATTGTGGGCATTGCATGTGGTTATTTTTGTTGGTATTATGTTGTTTAGGACGTGTGGTTTGACAAGTTTTACAGGTTTTCGTCGTTACCCGGCGATTCCGGTCGCCCGGGAGGGAACCCGTTTTCAAACATAACCCGTCCGTAACTCAGACGGTGTGACGGTCCTTCTAGGAACCGTCACACCCGTAACGGTCCATGGGGGACGCGTTACAGAACTGTAACGGCCCTTTGGAGGGGCGTCACAGTGTGTGTAACTCTCAGGTTCCCGACCGTTACACTTCTGTTGATTTCCGTTGACCGGGTTTGGCGGTTGGCCTGACGGCCTGTCGGGCGGCCGTCAGGGTGCCCTAACGCGCTTGCGCGAGCGCGTTACACCGTGTTTAAACGGCTTGAAAAACTGTGGGTCGATTTCGATCTCGGGTGGCTCTAACGGCCAGGGGCGGACGCGTCACAGTCGATGTAACGCGCCCTTTCCCGACCGTCAGGACGCCGTAACGCGCCTCAGGGAGCGCGTTACACTTCGTTTGAGCGATTGAAGCTGGAGCTTCGGGTGGCTGTAATGGCCAGGGGCGGACGCGTCACAGTCAATGTAACGTGTCCTTCCCCGACCGTCACACTCCCTGACGCAGTGGCAGCAGACCGCCACACGCCTGTTAGTTTCAAAAAGCTGCCGGCCTATTCTTAATGCGTTCAATTATGATTACACGCCATGTATGAGTTATTTTATGAAGTAATGGCATGTTTTTAGATCCCAATAGAATAGCTTTACTTTCCTTGCGATGGAACCACTGTTATAGCCCAAAGGTCTTTGAGTACCGACCCGCCTGGGGATGGCGGAGGGGTGTTCCCATCACACGGTTTTTAAGCTAGTACCATGGGCTCCCCGCCAACGGTAGCGTCCTACCGAGGGGGAAAACTAGCTAGAGGGCCTGGCTCAGGCGAGAGTCAATGTGTGCACACGTGGTCAGAGGCTGTGGACTGACACTGACGAGTGTCACTCTGACTGGTCACTTGGTTTGGTACTGTTTACGTGCTCAGCTTGTCGTGTACTGACTGCGAGTGCTTGAGACGCAGTGTAAGCCGTCAGTGGACGTATCTGGTTTCTGTTCTCAGTGGTTGTCCTGTTCCCTGTGGCTTGATTAGTTGAGGCATATTCTACTGGTAGAGTTAGTTTCAGTCGTTTAGACTTACTCATTTTTTGGCATGTATTAGCTGTTATATCTGTTTAGTTAGATTTTACAGCTTTATTGTGATTAGTTATTCATGCCATTGCCTGTTATTTAATTAAATGCATGCTCTAATTGCCTTTATTTTTGCATGGATGCTTGTTTAGCGCGAGGTAGGGATCCGTGTGACCCCTACTGAGTCTGGCTGTGACTCACCCTTCTCTTTTCAGGTGAGCCGCGCCCGTCGTCTCCCGGTGTTTCCCGTGCGCTTGGGGACCGTTCTTAGCAGCCAGCTGTTGTCGGGTCACCTTTTTGGCCCTCTTTTGTACTTTTACCGGGGTATGCCCCGAGTAGTTGTACTTGTGGACTAGCACTTTTGTGCCTCTGGACTAGTTTATATATTTAGCACTTGTTTATTTTAAATTACTTCCGCACTTCTGTTAAATTAATTCTAATATGCGCGCTTGTGATTGCAATTCGTTATGCATCCCCTCGACAAACTTCACTAACCCTTCAGGGGCCTCATCAGCCTCTTGGGTGGCTTCCCCAGTTCCTGGTATCGGTGTATCGATGTTATCGGTATATCGGTATCTGGTGCTCTGGGTCGTCACATCTACGATCCTTCACATGTGATTCAATTTGAAGAATTGAAACTACAAAAGGACCTATCATATGAAGAAAGACCGATCAAAATATTAGATCGAAAATTGCACCAACTGAGGAATCGGGTCATACCGATGGTAAAAGTCCAATGGAGTAAGCGTGGATTCGAGGAAGCAACATGGGAATTAGAAGAATCCATCAAGAAGAAATACCCGGATTTAATCTTAAGTTAGAAATTCGACCTTTCTACTCGAATTTTTAAATTTTAGTTATATAATGTGAATTTGGAGGACCAAATTCTTTTAAGTGGGGAGGATGTAGAAACCCGATGATTAAAAATGAGAAATAAAATTTTCAATTTTATTATGTAATTAAAATTCTCATGAAATAATCAAATTACATTTTTACTATATGAAATAAGCTAGTTATTGATTACTTGAATTTACTTGAAGTAAATAGAAAACTAATTGCTTTAGGCCTTAGATAAATCATAGTAAGCCCAATAAAAAGTCCATATAATGGAGTAGGATCACAATTGATCCATTGGATAATCCATAATGGGTTGGATTAATGGATTAAAGGATTTAATAAAGGATAAATAACCTCAAATTCGTAACATGTGTTTAATATGACATTTAAGGGATTAAAATAACCTCATTTCTAGAAGATTGACTCAAAAATCAACCCATACTTAACTTATAACTTTAGACCAGCCGTTTTTACATTGGTTTCACACCAAATTGAGGCTAGATTAAGAGGAGAAATGTGAATTTTCTTCTAATTCGGAGTTAATAGGTTTGGTGGAATTAGGTAAGAAATCTTGACAAAATTGGCCAAGTTTTGGCTATAAATAGAGCCCCATTCGACCCTCAAATCATCATTGGTGGCCTAGACTATGCTACTCTGAAGATTGAGGGAGATTTGAAGGAAGGATTTGGAGAATTAAGGGTTTTTCATATCAAATTGGGGATTTTCTTATTTCTTCCTTAAATCCGCTCAAAGGTAGGTGTCTCTCAGGCTAAATTTCAATTAAAGCATGCTATCTTGTGTATTTTTCAATACTCTTTCCATTGATACATGTTTCCCTAAATTTCATTGAGAAATGAGCAAGTTATTAGCATTTTATTGAAGGGTGTTCATATTTTTTCTTAAGAAAACCATGGCTGTTAAAACCCAGTTCGCGTTAATGAACACGTCTCCTCGATAAGACGCGTTATTAGACGCTTTTACACCAACCAAGATTCAAAAATAAAAAATATATAATAATAAAAAGAAGGCGTCCAGCCATCGGGACGCGTCAACAGAGCACGTCGTCCAGATAAGATGTGCTCAGACAGACTTTTTCCCTCCGTCCTAAATTCAAAAAAAATTATTATTAAAAATAAAGTTTTAAAGGCGTCCATATGCTTAGACGCCTCTAAAAATAATAATAATATTATTAAAATAAAATTTTAAAGGCGTCCATATGCTTAGACGCCTCAATAAAAAAATTATAATATTATTAAAATAAAATTTTAAAGGCGTGAATATGCTTAGACGCCTCTATAAAAAGTTATAATATTATTTATAGCATGTTAAAATTTTGAAAATCCATATTAACATGTTAAAATATTTACAGCATGTTAAAATTTATTTTTGTGGAATAAAAATATTTTTACCATGAAAAACCTATTTTTACCATATTATTAATAATTTGATACATGAAAAATATTTACAGCATGCTAAAAATTACTTCCAGAATGGTAAAATTGATTTTATTCATACTAAAGTCTGAAAACTATTTTTAGCATGACAAATCTAATTAAATACTATTTTTCAGCTTGAAAAATCTATTTTTCTATTAATGCATGGAAATTATTTCCAGCTTCTAAAAATCTGGTTATCAGAAAATTGATATATTGACATTATTTTCAGCATGATAAAAATATTTTCTATCATATTATCAGGAAAAATTATTTTTTTGTTAAACTTATTTTTTATGAAGTAATTAGTAAATTAATGCATAAAAATTATTTTCAGTATGTTAAAAATTACTTCCAGTGTTATAAAATTATTTTATACATACTGAGAAATGAAAATTAGTTTTAGAATGCTAAAATCTATTTAAACTATTTTTATGCATGTTAAACCAAATTTCCTATTAAGTAATTAGTAAATTGATACATGAAAGATATTTCCAGCATGTTAAAATTACTTCCAGCATGATAGAATTATTTTTAGCATATTAGAATTATTTTCAATAAATTTAAACTATTTTTCAACATGATATTTCTATTTTTCTTTCAAATAATTAGTTAATAAATGTAGAAAAATGATTTTCAGTATGATAAAATTTATGTTGTTATCAGAAAATTTCTGTAATCAGTACGGTAAACTTATCTTATCATGCTATCAGTAAGTTAATGTATGAGAATTATTTTAGCATGTTAAGTATTACTTTAACATGTTAAATATTAATTTCCAGCATGTTAAAAATTAAATCCAGCGTGAAAAAAATTAATTTTAACATCTTATCAGTAGAGTAACATATGAAAATCATTTTCAGCATGTTAAAATTATTTTCAGTAAGTTAGAATTATTTCTAACATAAAAATCTATTTTCATAACAAAATTTTAATTTTTATAATAATAAATCACCGTTTTGGCTAAACTGATACATCTCTAATGTACAAAAATTTTCTAAAAATATGTCTAAATATTTATGAACAAAATGCACACAAGATTAAACCATGGAATTAAATTAAATTCTAATTACTTGAATTTTCTTCCTAGTTACCGTTCTTTCTTGAAATCCACGACTAAATGTCGTTAAACATTATGCCTTAAAATTTTTATTCACTTCTCTTGCAACTTCTGAAATTTTTGCCAGATCTGTACTTATTTACAATAGCCTATTTCTTGAAATTCATTGGTCATATACATTAAAGTGGATGTCTAGACGTACTTGGGATCTTTTTATCCATATGACTCAATGTCTGGCATTAATGGGGCCCGGTCTGGTCCTGGGGGGAGCGTCCGAAAGTACTTGTGCCCATGAGAGTTGATTGACCACGGTGTGGCATTGCACCGAAGTGCATGATAGATTTACTTGATACGGCATTCCACATTTCGTTATTAGTATTTGATTACTTGTTTACATGATTTACTTGACTTGCATGAAATGGCCAAATTACATGAAAAGTCTTTACTTGTCAAAATCATTACTTGAAAATTTCTCTTGATATCTTGTTATCCCAATTTTTTAGAAATTCCATTCATGTTTATACACTTCTCGATACAACTCCAAAAATTACTTAAATTGTTAATACTTAAAGATTGCCTATTTTTAGAGATATAAAATCCTACTGAGCTTTTAGCTCACCCTACGTTTTGGTTAATTATTGCAGGGAATGAAAATGATCAAGGGAATGGACAAGAGTGAGAGAGTGATTTTCCTTTTACCTAGGTTTATGTAGGTCATTAGTGTTTTTACAAAGATGATATATTTTGGATTGTAAGTTTGTAGTTTACCTTTATGGCTTATCAATTAGTGTTGTAAACTTCATTTTGATGGAATAAAATCATCATTTTCCCATTCATTTCTGTTGTTAGAAATTAATTTATACACGCTCTAATTGACACACTTATTTACGACTCGCTCGCGTCCCGATATTCCGCATCGGGGCGTGACAACGCCAGTAGCAAGAGACAACGATAAACCAGAATGTAAACACTGCAGCAAACGACATGAAGGGAAGTATGCTGGATCGCCACCGACATGTGTCTTCGTTGTGGCGAGAAGGGCCACATGATCCGAGATTGTCCGAAGTTGATGCAGCCTGTAGTAGCTAGGTGAATAGCAGCAGTAGCAGGTCCAATAGCAACTAGACCAGCAGTAGCGGGACCCGCAGCAAAACCCCGAGCGCCAACTCGGGTGTTTGCGTTAGCTAGAGAGGATGCTTAGCAGGCGGAGGAACTCCTCGCATGAGAAGGCCACGTGGGAACTAGAGAAAGAGATGAAGAAGAAGTACCCTCAATTATTCGGTATGTGATCTAACCCCAAACTTCGAGGACGAAGTTTTCTTTAAGGGGGAGAGGGTGTAATGCCCTGCAAATTCATAGTTTCGTATTTTATTTGATTAATATAAAAAAATTAATTATCTCTAGATATTTAAATTAATAATCTTATTGTGTTTATTTCAGTCAAGAAAAAAAAGAAAAGAGAGAGAGAGAGATTTAAAAGTCAAGAGAAAGAGAAGAAAAAATATATATAAATAAATAAAGCAAAAAAAAGAAGGGCTCTAATTGTTAAAGAAAAAAATAAAGGGTTAAATAAAAAGAAGAAGAAGGTCAAAATCGTAAAAAAAAAAGAAGTCAAAAAAACCACAGCGGGGGCTGCCGCCACGCGGCCGCCCACGCGCGCGTGGGGGCGCGGGTGGCCGCGCGCGAGCGCGAGCGCCCCTTCGTCCCGGGCGACTGCGGCTGGTTTTAAAAAAAGAGAGATTTATTATTATTATTATTTTTAACCTGTTCTCATTAGTTTAAAGTTTAAACCCCTTTCTTCTTATTTAGTCAAATCCCATGTGCTCCATATAAAGAAAAAAAGAAAAAATATGAGATAGTCAAAAGAATGGGCTGCGTGGGTTAGTGAAGGTTTGCATGTCAAATTTTTAATTAAATAATATTAAAATAAATGTTTAATCTTCACCATTGATTAAAATCAATGGCTAAGATTGATTAATGAAAAACTCTTACAAATAGCCATGAGAGAGACTTCATTTGCTCTTCTTGGAGGCTGGCTACGTGAAGTGCAGAAGGAGAAGGTGAAAGGGCTTATTAAAGAGGACTTTAAGCTTCATTAAGGTAAGAGATTTAGCATTAATCCTCTTGATTAACATGATTAGCATATTTAAAATAAGTTAGGGTGTGTTAATTAGCATCTATAGAGATAATTAAATCCAGAGATCTGTATTTCACCATGTGTGATCACATCTAATCGAATTATCATGAGATCATTAGTGTTAAGACATGTGATTAAGTGTAAAATCAAGTGATTAATACACTATAATTAGCAGCGGTGCATGATAAATTTAGAAAAATTTCAGAATCATGGGATCTGATATTATAAGCTCTCTGTAAAAATTCCAATGTCTGATTCAAATTATGTTCACGTTTATAAATATTTTAATATTATTTTAAAGGTGTTTAATTATACTAAAAGTCTAAAGGGGTAATATAAAATCATCATAAATTGTAGGAATGCATCTTACTATGAGACTTACGTGTAGAAAAAGTTTCATTATTTTTAGACCACGATATTTCTGTTAATCAATTTTTAATACATGATAAGAAAATAAATAATTATATAGAAATTATATATACTATTTATAAAAAGCTTACGATTTCACAGTATAATTATTACATTGTGTGTGATGTATTCTTAAAATACCAACAATTATAGATGTCTGTAAGTGAACTTACAGAATTTTTAATACGTTATTAGAACTATAAAATTCTGAGATAAACAGAAATACTTTATGAAAAATTTTGAAACTTTACCAGAAGAATTAAATGCATGTTATAACTAACTTATTAAAATTTCATATTATTCTGATCATAGAATCTTGACTTGTATAATTTTCAATGTCTGAATAAATAATTAAAAATTAAATAAATATTAATATTCTGTGAAAAATCCTGAGAATGTTAAAAAACTGATATATGATATTTATATATTAATGTTTAGTATATTTCAGTCATTGTGAACATTTTGAATAATTTTCTCTATTTAAAAGCTATTGCTATAAATCTTAGAAACTGGTATAAAATTCCAAAAATTTGAAATACTGAATGAAAAATAGTGAATTCCCCCCTATATAATACTTCTATCTGGAACAACGTTTTGTAAATTTTGAGTAATTTTCTGATCATTGTGGAAATATTTAGTTGACTTATTATTCATGATGCATTTTGTTATTCTATCAAAATATTAGTAACACAATGTGAAAAATAATGAAAAGTTTGAGAAATGATGTTTTGATTATGAATGATGGTTTGAAAATTTATGGTGATTTTTCATAGTACTGTGATTAAATTTAGTTAATTTTTCATGCATAGGAGACTTTAAATGATTCTAGAATAATTTGAATTCCTGTATTTAAAATGATGAAAAACTTTTTGTGTAATGTTACATACAACGGTGATCTTAAGTAAAATTTTAATGGTCTTCTGAATATGGTAGCTTAAGTTAGTCAATTTTTGATGCATGATTGAGTATAAATAACTCTGAAAAAAATTATGAATACTATCTGAAAATTGATGATAATTTTATGTTTCGATCCTACATGTTAATGTGTTAGTTCTATGAAATTGCAACCAATTATGAGTTCTGTGAACAGAATTAGAAATTTTGAATATATATATATGGAGTATAAGTAATTCTGGAAAAATTATAAATACTGTCTGAAAAATAAAGGTAATTTTTGTTTTGATCCTTCCTATAAATGTATTGATTGCTTGAAATTTCAATGCATTCTTATCTTTGTAAACATAATTAGAAGTTTTTTGATATATATATGCCTTTATAATTGAATAAGTTTAGAATTTCAAAAATTGGAAAAAAATATTTTCAGTACTAGCATATTTCATACTTAATGTTCACAGCATGAATTTTGAGTGGCATGTGTCCATTTTATATTAGTTATATATATATATATATATATATAATTACCGTACTGTTATTACTACCAAATGGACACTGCCACCATAGGGGGAGACTGGAACCAAATCATAGAAATGCCCCTATGGGGATGTTCACACTGTACTGGCCCCGAGGGTAACGGGGATGAAATCCTGGAGGTGGACAAGTACCACTAGTTAAGGTGGAGATGACTTCTCCCGGTTCTGCGAAGTAACCAAGACTCATCACTATTTTTACCTAGGTGATCGAGTGCCGACGGGCTGTCCTTCTAGTGGTGGTTTGGGCACTGTGTCTTGGCTATTTATATCACTGTTATTGCTCACTAAATTAAAATTGAAACTACTGTTACTGCTTACTGAATTGATAGTGAAACTATTGCTACTATTCACTGAGTCATTATTGAAATGACTGTTACTGCTTACTGAATTGATATTGAAACTACTGCTACTGTTCACTGAGTCGTTATTGAAACGACTGTTACTACTTACTGAATTGATATTGGAACTGTTATTACTGTTCACTGAATCGATATTGAAACGATTGTTACTACTTACTGAATTGATATTGGAACTGCTATTATTGTTCATTAAATCGATACCGAAACTACTGTTACTGCTCATTGAATTGATATTGAAACTAGTGTTATTACCTACTGAACTGTTACTAAATTTCACTGTTATTACATTGTAAATGTTTACTGTTAATGAATCTCCAGTATATCAAATGGTGATTTGGAAAATGGCAGATTAAATACGTTTGGATCCTTTCACTATGCGTGAGACTTTACTCTGCCTAGTACTGGAATCATTCTATTGATAAATGAATTGAATTATATTGCATGGTAATGTTTACTAATGTTGAATGCTTATTGATAATTTACTTTGTCATTGATAGAGTAAAGTTTTAATGTACCGCATAGCTTTATCTGTAAATGTTAATATCATGACTTATGATCGTAAAATTGAAATTGGGTTAAATGTATTAATCTCATGTGTTATCTAATTGAAATTATGCCTAAGAATGACTTATAAAATGAAATACCGTAAATCACTTTGGATATGTTCATACATGTTATGACTGGGGACTATGCCTAGTCTCTTACTGGGTCTATTCGTAGACTCACCATGTTGAACATTTTTAGGAGAAGCGATAGAAGAAAGCAATGAGTGATCTCGCAGAGTTCTGACTGCAGCTTGGATTGATAAATGACTTGTTAAATCGTTACCTTTATTTCGACCTATGTGGATGAAGTCTTTTGACTGTAAGCTGACTGATTGAGTAATTTTATTTCCGCTGCAATGATATCTCAATGTTTATGTGAAATTCTCTACCATAATTATACCATTTGGGTTGTCCCACTGTGACGTTTCGATCAGAATCCGACGTGAGTCTTTACAACTGGACCGGGTTTACGAGTCGGGGCGTCACAGTTGCGATCACGGTCACCTTCCTTTCTCTTCTTCTTGCACACCTTTCATCTAATATTACACACTCGCTCCCACAAGGGCAGATCTTCAACGTTTACATCTAACAGGACCATCCTCACAAAGAGCTATAAATATCTGATGTGGCTGAACAAGAACTATAACACCCAAGATTTTCGGATCTGGAATCTGTGGGTTTCTGAGCGCTTTCGTGGGTTATAGATTGCGTTTTGTAATTAAATCGGATTTTGGCTATCGGGCCTTAAGACCCCTGTGTGGGGGTGAACCATTGTGTTTTCGGGCTCCAAGATGTTGCAGGCGCATTGTGCGTTTTTCAAGAATCATGGAGATGATTTTTCTCTATTTTTCTATTTTTCAGATTTTTCATTCTCGAAATAATTCCCATATAAACTCTTAAACCCCCCCTCTCCCCTCATTCTCTCATTCTCTCCCTCTCACTTCTCGTTTCTCTCCTCTCCCTCCCTTTTCCGGGCGGCCGACGGAGGACGGCATGGGCGAGGCGACGAGGCACGTGGGGAGACGATCGACGAGGATGGAGCGAGAAATGGGGCGTTGGCGCGTGTTGACACCTGTTTTTTGCCTATGAGTTGAGTCATTCCTCTTACTATCATTTGTTGATGTCTCGAGTTGTCCGTCGCTCATTGGGCTATTTTCAGGCACGCTTTTGGGCTTATTTTATGGGTATCTCCCTCCCTGGCTGAGTTTTCTCTCGGATTTGGGCTTAATGGGCCTTGATTTCGCTTGATCGCCGGGTTAAATGGGATTATTTATCTCATTTTGTCAATTTCAAACGCCCAGGCTGTACGTGGTCTTGCGACAGGCCGTTCAGTGACGAGGAGGTTTTCTTTGAACTGTTTATTGATTTAATGGATATTTATTTAATTTTTTGAATTTTCACCGACAAGTCCTTGCACAGTCTGAAGATAGCCGTTTATATCCATTACACGGCCTGTCATTAGACCATCCAGTTCCCAGAGTCCTCAGCTCGTTATTTTTTTAGATAATTATCTATTTATCTTATATTTTTTTTGATTTATCACCGACAGGTGTACACGGTCTAGTATTGGACCGTGCCACTATTGAGTGGTCTAGCAGTAGACCGTTTTATCCTCAAGAGTCCAACGCCGTGATAGCCGGTCAGTTCGATGGATAAGTGGATAATTTCTATTTTTATTTATTTATCACCGACAGCATTGGGCGGTCTAGAGATGGACCGTGTAATGGTCTGGGTGGTCTATCACGAGACCACGTACATGTTCGAGAACTGAATTTCGTTTGGATTTTCTCTCTCCATCCGTGGCTAAACCTCCACCTTCCTCTGCCATTTTCTCCGCGGTTTCTCAACCAAATGGGGTGCCGTTTGATTTGGGTGGAAGATAAAGGTATTATCTATGGATTTTGTTTTATCATCTCGGATTAATATTCATTGAAAAATCTAATTTCGAGATTGGACTTTCAAGGGTCTATAAATAGAACCTCTTGTCCAAGCTTGAAAAGGGGAGATAAAACGTCGACAGCGAAGCTCTGCCGAACTTTTGAACGAACTGTAGCCAGGGTGGGAGGCTTTTTACATCCTCTTAAGCCTCCGGTTCAGGGAGTAATCGTTGTTTTGTGTTCAAGTCCTGGCTTTTGAGTCCTCTTTTCATTCATTGCATGTTCCTTTCATCATCTCTTCTCCCACGTTTTTGCACTTCTCGCACCATTTCACACCCTCCCATTCATTTTTGATGCTCTTTAGGGGTTTAAAAACCTCCCAGGTATCGCCCCTTCCAAGTCATTATGTCAATTTTTTATTTCGTTCTATAGTTACTACACTTCTTAAGGCTGATTTGGGTGTTGTTTGCTTGTCTTCTACATCATTTTGCAGGTCAGCATCATCATAGCACGAGGCCCATTCCCTCTGGCCGACCGGAAGGGTTGGAGGATCAGGTCTCACAACTTTGAAGTCTGGCGCTTTGGACGGTCGTCTTCCGTCCGTTTGTGGATAAGAGGGGTCCTTTACGAGCCGTTCAGATCCTATAGGCGGCTGTCTACGAACCGTTCTGTTGCCAGAATTGTCTTCATCCCGCACCATTTTCAGTGCTGTGAGCGGTCTGCCGAGCAACCGTTCTATACATTAGGCGGTTCTTCCAGGACCGTGTACTGCTGCAGCGCTGCATCTTGGGCGAGTGCTTTCTCCCTCTTTCCAAGGTACATTTTACCATCTGGTACCCGTGTCTTGGTGGCGATCACGATCACACACACTTCTTCACTCTTTCTTTCTTCCTTAGTTTGGTTTGTCTTTACACTTTGAGTACTAGAAAAGGAAGGTAAGGAGAAAGAAAAGGTGGGAAAACATGTCAACAGCCCATTTTTTGGCGATCACGGTGGGATGACTAGTGCCCGTCGTGCTAGTATTCTACTGATCTGCGTCTTTTGTGTTTGGTAAGGTTTGTGTTAAGTGATTTAAGGTTATTGTTCGTCCACTTCGGGTTGCTATTCTCGGAGTTGTACGCGGTTCGTCCAGGACCGCTCACATATCCGCGGTCGGACGATAGACCGTCCTGTCTCGATCCCAGGTGCGCTCTCTTTTCTCTCTATCGCGCTGTTATTGCTTGCACGGTCTGATTCTGGCCGTTCCTCTAATTCCACGATCGACATCTAGACCGTTCATTTCCTTCTCACGGGTGTTTGCTTCTGTGTGAGCCTGTTAGCTTTGGCGGTCCTCTCCGGACCGTGCATCTACCTCCGTGGTCTTCCAATAGGTCATCCTCGTCTGCTGGCTCAGGTACATTACTGTCTTTCATATGCTTGTGATCTTACTGATTCTGCACGGTCTGTTTAGGGTCGTCTTGCTGGTTACACGGTCTGATGACAGACCGTCCAGCCTCCTCAGGTACGCATTTATTTCAGTTTATCTCAGTTCGGTGTTTCTTCTATTTTTTATTACTCCATGCTGTTGTACGGTCCGGCCAGGACCGTTTGCTCCCCTGAGCGGTTTGCCATTAGACCGCGTTTTACTGCTATAGTGCACCCGAGGCTATCACTTTGATTGCTATTCCTTATCATTTCATATTTGGTTGGTGCTGTTCTGATCTCCCCTGTTTGTCACTTGATTTTTGCATGATCATTATTTCATTTGTTATATTCGATTGATCATTGTTTGTTAGATTTAGGTTAGATCTTGCATGCACTCCGGTGCGCATAGGTTTCATTCATACTCTTCCATATTAGTTGCATTCTTACCTTGGTAGGGGATCCTCTCGACTCCATATTCCTTGGAGCCGACTAGGTGACCTTACCGGGGACCTCCGTAAGCCCCCGCGAGCCGTGGATTCCCACACGGACGCCGGGTAGGTTGTACCTTGCCACACCAGTCTAGGGCTGCATACGTGAGAGAGAGTCACCTTTAGAATCAACTGAGTTCCCCATTCCACCTTTGTTAGGCACCTGTGTGGTTGAGAGAATTGTCATTTTAATCAATCCACTAACGTTCTAAAAGGGGAATTTATAAAATTTGCCGCGCATCATTTAACTTGGTTGGTCATTTGATTGCCTCTTCTCTCCTCTCTTTCTGTGTGCAGTTGATTGATTGTTTGGTTATTTAGAAGTTCATTAGGTTTCTCTTCCATGTCAGTCTCCGTTGCATGTGGAGTTGCTTCACACCCTCAGGATCTTCTCCTAGGGGCAGCTCTCATTTTTATTCGTATTTCAATCCTTTGTACGATTCATCACCCACCATGTCATCCTACAATTTCTCCCACTCCCATGAGGACTCTCTCCCTCAGGGACTTCTTGAGGACCCTCCTAGGGTCGCCCATGTGCAGGGAAGAGAGGGGACCGCCCCTCCTCTCCCAACCATTGTTGTTGAGGGTGCTCAACTGTAATGCCCTGGATCCTTGGTAGGTCTTGCTGGATCTTCATTGGATCTTTTGGATTGGTTTCGGTGAGTTTCGGTTTGCTTTTGTGGCTTCCGAGTTGAGCTTTACGAGCCGTGTGGGTTTTTCTCTCGTACTAGTTACGGAACCCTACAGTGAGTTTACTTGCCAGTTCCTCGACTCGTGGATGCTACAGCGACGATGTACTCTTCGAGCCGGTCGTTTCGACTACTTTTACGTATTTTTCGGAGATAGGGCCAGAAATCAGATTTTTGAAAATTAGGAAAATTTCTAATTTCTTTTCCTTTTTCTTTCCTTTTCCTCTCTCCTCCTTCTCATTCGCCGTCGTCGTCTCTCTCTCTTCATTTTTCTCCTCTCGAGCTTCCTCGGCTCCGGCTACAGACGGAGTACCTAGAGGCACGTGTTGGGGATGCTGTGGAGTTGACTGGGTGCGTGATGGAGCGAGGATCGGAATGGTTTTGGCGCGATCCCGAACGGTGGATTCAAAGCCGACGTTCAAGCTCGCAGCGTGGTTTTCGGCGTGGTTTAGTCCCTTAGGGGCACGGTTTCTTCGGTGGAGGTAGGGTGATGATTCCACACTTCCTCCTGCTCGTTTTCCCTGCCCTTGCACTTCGTTTGGCGCGGAAACGGCCGAGTTTGGGCTTGTTTAGCCTAAACCGTGATTTTCGGGTTTTGTAGGGTTCGCCGGAAAATAGCAACCATTTGTAGCTCGGTTAGTGTTGAACTGACCGTTGGGATGTTAGGATCCCATCCATGCTAGTTTTGTGTTGATCGGTGGTCATTCGAGGCCGGTAGGAGCCCGGGAACCTCGTTGACCCATTTAGGGTGGACTCATTGGAATCACCCCGATCTTGTGTTTTTGTGCTTGCATGTGGGCTTTTTAGCCTCCTTATGTAGTTTTTCATCATCGAGGGTTGTTTCCCCTGCGCTTCGGCATGAATGGGGCGTGGAACGGGCCGATTTGGCCAACCCTCTGTTTTCCCGCCGTAACTGGTGTGGCGGTCGATCCAGGGACCGTTACATGCCCTGACGGCCCCACGACAGACCGTTACAGCGTCTGGGTTGATTTTAGTTCTTCGGGGTTTTGAGAGTGTGACGGCCCAGGGGTGGTGCGGCACATCTCTCTGACGCGTCCCGTGAGACGCGTTACGTCTATTTTGTCATTTTATGTTTGGGTTAAGTCGGCTCCTCTGACGTGCTTGCCCCTGTGCGTCAGGTGAGTGTAACGCGCCTGCCCCAGGCCGTTACATTCTGGTTGACTGACGTTGACCTTTTGAGGCGGTTCCCCTGGCGCGCCTGCCCTAGCGCGTCAGGTGTGCGTAACGCGCCTGCCCCAGGCCGCTACGTTCTATTTGACCGTGTTTGACCGAGTGAGTCGGTTCGCCTAATGACCGTGCTCCCGTGCGTTAGGTGTGTGTAACGCGCCTGTCCCAGGCCGTTACATGCTATTTTGGCTGAGTTGGGGTGGTTGTGTCGTTGTTTCTAACGGCCTCGTCCCCGTGCGTTAGGTGATTGTAACGCGTCCGATCGGGACCGTTACATGCCTCTCACCCAGTTGTTGTTCTGGGTTTTGCTGGCCCTGACACGCTTGCCCTGGTGCGTTAGGTGGCTGTAACGCGTTCGGTCTGGCGCGTTACATGTCCCGAGTGTGTTTTGAGTTCGAGGGTTGTTGGCCCTGACGGCCCTGGTCGGGCGCGTCAGGCTGGTGTAACGCGCCCGGTGCTGGCCGTTACATGCCTTTGTGTTTCTAGAGTTGGTTAGGGCGGTGTGTGTGACGGCCTGTTCCCCGACCGTCGCGTGGAGTGTAACAGCCTAGGCTTAGACCATCAGGTTCATGTAGTGGTCTAAGGGTGGTACGTTACATGCCTTGTGCTCCGATTTCCGTGATTCCGGTTTCTGCTTGTCTTGGCTTGGTCTTGTGGTCTGCCCGTTGTCCCGTGGATGTCTCCTGACGTCCTATGAGGGCTAGGACTACATTGTAAGGTAGCCAGGAGTCTTCTTGCTTGTGGTAGGATTCTCTATCCTACTTTTGTGTGTGTCTTTGGTTGGGTTCCGATCAACCCGGGGTGACCCAGCGGTTGACGGGCGACCTTGTGTGTGGGTGTCTTGGCGGTTCTGTCCAATCCGAGACACTGGTTCTGGATGCCTCGAGGTGCTGTGTTATCTTGGGTTACGTGTCCAAACGTGTGCTGAGGGTCTTCGGCGTTCCCTCAGGTCTCCGTGAGTCATTTCCTACGGAGTGTCGTTTCTTGTGGCTTAGGATTAGACTAATTGGCGGCTTGTTCCGCTATCTGTGAAGATCTTGCCTCTGAGTCGTCTGACTCAAGGATCGTTACGTGGTAGGTCTAGTTGCATGGTCCTGAGTCTGTCGGCAGTTGGTTAGCTGCATGGGTGCTTTGTGATGCACGAGACAGGGCTTTCTTTGACTGTCTGTGCTTTAGCACCTGTGTTTTTGAGTTGTGCCTTGTGAGCCTCCACTAGTCGTAGCCCTAGGTCTTGAGTACCGACCCACCGGGAGTGGTGGAGGGGTGTTTCCCGTTATATTGTTTTTAAGCTAGTTCCATGCGCCCCGGCCAACGGTAGCGTCCTACCGAGGGGAATACTAGCTAGAGGCCTGGCATAGGTAGTGGTCAATGTGTGCACATGTGGTCAGGGACTGAGGACTTGCGTCGACGGGCGTGACTCTGACTAGTTACTCGTAGTTGTGGTACTGCGGTCCTGTGTCCGTAGTTACCGTTCTTCCTTGGAACTGTTGTTCCTTGGACCTGAAAGAACGGGGATGCCCAGCATCTCTTTGTGGCAATAACAATTGAAGATTTAAGTACCCCTAAAATATGGTTCTAAACGGCGATAAAAACACCGACTAGAGCGCAAACATGTCTCTGATACCACTGTAAGATTTCGCACAGCACCTACGGGCGACGCATCGGATAACAAAAATTCATTTGCCCGATCCCGATGTTATGGAAAGCTTAATATGTGCTCTAATCGGTGTTTCTAAGACCCCAATTATGGGTTGCGTGTTTCACCTTGCGCGGAACGACGCTGTCCACGATACCCGATGCAGAATATCGAGCCGCACAGCTGTACGGCCTCTAGAGTAGATCCACACAGACCCTTGCGCAGTGACGGTACCTCCCCGGCACGACCTTCCCCGGCCCTTTTTCACCTTCTGTAGAAAGAGAGCAAGAGGGAGGAAAGGGGAGGAGCTAATCCTCCTCTTAAGCCTTAATGCCTTCTTAGCCTAAGAGTTGGAAGAAGAAGCTCTCGAATGAGCTCACGTAAGGATCTATATATAGAGTTTAGGCCCTTTTGAAAAGACCTCCAAAATATCGAAACTGTATATATATCCTATCTTATATTATACATATGTATTAAGCCCCATTTACACTCCTTTCCAAAAGGAACAAAAAAGGAAATAATACATACATTTGTATAATAATAATCCGTCACCCAAGAATCCATTGTGTGTGATCCTCTATGCCCATAGTCACTCTAGTTTAAGGCCCATTAACTTCTAATTCCCAATTAGAAGTAAATTAAACGTATTCTTTGCTTCTACAAGAGTCGAATAATAGTTTAATTTATTCCGAACCTTCGATCACGTTGGGTCAAGCAAATCCGCGTGATCCTAGAGGACGCCGGGTTTAAACCAGCCTGTCTGGTACCTGTAAGTCCACAGTTACCGCATCTATATAATCCCTCGCTCCTTCTATGAGTCTGGTACGATCGAGGGTACGGTTTCTGTCAAACCCCATGATCGTGCCATTTGACTATGACCTCCTTAAAGTGTATGACGTCCGTTCTAAACGAACTCACACGACCCTGGCCAGAGATTTAACGGAGCGTCAATGTCATGATCCATTAACTGTCTGATATATACCCAACAGTGAGCGATCCCTTCTTGACCATTGATGATCTTCACACGTATCCTGGAGTGATTAATGACTCGATAACTCATGACTTATGGTTAAAGTCACTTAGCCAAGTAATTAAACCATTCCAATCCTCGTGTAAGATCCGATCAATGCCTCAGGTCAAAGGACCAACAATGCTACTGAGACAATTGGATCTTCAGTTGACATTAGGTATAATCAACCATCTAAAGATCCAATAGCGGATCAGTTCAGTGTACATCCTCCAAGGACATACACCTACACATATGTGTTGGTGCCCCGCACCAATGACCATGAGACTGGTCACTGACACATCATGTGTACTGGTTTAATAGGTAATCAAAGTCCCCAAGTGATTACCCTCCAACCAGGAACAGTTTAAGGCATGTGTACATGTAAAGTCAATCTCATGTTCGAGATCCCATCTCGAGCTGACTTTACAACCACATATCCTAGGGACAACGTAAAGTAACACAATCACATATTTACGCTCAAACACCACTATATTAATAATGAACAAGATCATACATATATCGGGTCTACCCGACCCTAAATTGGCATGTAGCACACCAACACTAACAATCTCCCACTTGAACTACAGCCAATTGCCTACAACTTTGAGGCCCATCTTATCCCGATGACGCTCAAATACAGTCTGTGTCAAAGGCTTAGTCAGTGGATCTGCTATGTTGTCTTCTGACGGTACACGCTCTACCGCCACATCTCCACGATCAACAATCTCCCGAATAAGGTGGAAGAGCCTGAGAATATGCTTCGACCTTTGGTGAGATCTCGGTTCCTTCGCATGGGCGATGGCCCCGTTATTATCACAAAATAATGGGATGGGAGCTGATATCTCGGGAACTACGCCAAGTTCCAATATGAATTTCTTCATCCAGACGGCTTCCTTAGCAGCTTCAGCTGCAGCAATATATTCTGCCTCAGTCGTCAAGTCTGCAGTCGTATCTTGCTTGGAGCTTCTCCAACTGACTTCCCCTCCATTTAACATGAATACAAATTCAGAAATGGATTTGCAGTCATCTGGATCTGACTGGAAACTAGAATCTGTGTAAGCTCTAAGCTGTAGGTCCTCTTCTCCATAAAGTAGAAAAAGATCATTAGCCCTTCGCAGGTACTTAAGGATACCCTTTACTGCCTTCCAGTGCTCTTCGCCTGGATTTGCCTAATATCTACTGACAATGCTTAAAGCATTGGCAACATCAGGCCGTGTACATAGCATTGCATACATGATTGACCCTATCACCGAAGCATAGGGTACCTTATTCATGTGTGCCACCTCCTCAGAAGTTTTAGGACTCATCCCCTTTGATAGGCAAATTCCATGTCTCATGGGAATGAAACCTCTCTTGGAATTTTCCATCCTAAAACTTTTGAGGATAGTGTCTATGTACATGGATTGAGATAATCCTAGCATCCTTTTAGATCTATCTCGATAGATCCTTATGCCCAGCACATAGGATGCTTCTCCCAAATCCTTCATGGAGAAGGTCTTGGATAACCAAGACTTAGTTGATGTCAACATCTCTACATCATTCCCAATGAGTAAGATGTCATCAACATAAAGGACCAAGAAGGTCACAGAGCTCCCACTGACCTTCTTGTAAACACAGGGTTCATCTTCATTCCGAATGAAGTTGAAAGATTTGACAGCCTCATCAAATCTTAAGTTCTAGCTTCTAGATGCCTGCTTTAATTCATAAATGGACCTTTGAAGTTTGCATACCTTATTAGGATGTAGCTTGGAGGTGAATCCTTCAGGCTGTACCAAGTACACCTCTTTTGACAGATTTCCATTAAGAAAAGTTATCTTCACATCCATTTTCCAGATCTCATAATCCAGGTATGCAGCAATGGCAAGGAGGATTCTGATTGACTTAACCATGGCTACCGGCGAAAAAGTCTCGTCATAGTCAATGCCTTGCCTTTGACGATATCCTTTCGTCACTAGTCTAGCCTTGTATGTGTCAACCTGTCCATCTGCACCGATTTTCCTTTTGAAAATTCATTTGCAGCCGATAGGGACCTTCCCTTCGGATACATCAACTAAGTTCCAAATTTTTTTGGTGTACATGGACTGGATTTCTGAATCCATTGCCTCTTGCCATTTCTCGGAGTCTACACTACGGATCGCCTCCTGGTACGACTGAGGATCATCATCCTCATCGATACATACCTTAGAGGACCCCTCTAAGACATGTCCAACATATCTCTCAGGTTCTCTCGGTATTCTACCAGATCTCCGTAGTGTCAGTGTTTCACTCTGAATAGGATCAACCGATACAGTCTCATCTAATGAGTTTGTATCTATGGGTTGTGATTCTTGGACCTCGTCCAATTCTATCTGGCTCCCACTGTTTTTCTGGAGTAGATATTCTCTTTCCAGAAATACAGCTCTCTTAGCCACTAAGACCCTTTGCTCAGAAGGGTGATAGAAATAATATCCAAACGTCTCCTTTGGATATCCCACAAACCTACACCTATCGGTTCTCGACTCAAGCTTATCACTATCGTTCTTCTTTACATGGGCATGACACCCCCATATTTTAATGTGATTAAAATTTAGTTTCCTGCCCTTCCATATCTCATATGGTATAGAAGGAACTAATTTACTTGATATCCTATTCAATAAATAAGCCGCAGTCTCTAACGCATAGCCCCAGAGAGACAAGGGTAGTCCTGACATAGATATCATGGATCGGACCATGTCTAACAAGGTCATGTTTCTCCTTTCGGATACACCATTGTGCTGTGGTGTATACGGTGGAGTCCACTGAGAAACTATTCCATTGTCTTTAAGATAAGAAGTGAATTCATGGCTTAAGTATTCACCTCCTCGATCCGATCGAAGAGCCTTAATACTTTTGCATGTCTGTTTCTCTACTTCATTCTTGTATTCCTTAAACTTCTCAAAGGATTGTGACTTATGTCTCATTAAATACACATAGTCATATCTAGAGAAGTCATCAATAAAAGAAATGAAATAAAGATAACCTCCTTTTGCTTCTATGGACATGGGTCCACACACATCCGAGTGTATGAGCTCGAGAAGGTCAACAACCCTCTCACCATGTCCACCAAAGGGAGCCTTGGTCATTTTCCCCATGAGACACGACTCACAGGTATCAAATGGCTTGTATTCGAACGAATTCAAATATCCATTTGAGTGTAAGTGAGAGACTCTCTTCTCACCTACATGACCAAGTCTGTAATGCCATAGATATGCAGAATTCACTTCATCAGCATTGGAAACTTGCATAACATCAGAATGTGTATCTAATACATATAGACCATTGACTAATGAACCATTGGCTATAATCAAACCATTATTCATTATAGAGCACCAAATGCTATTAAAAGCCAATGTATATCCAATGTTATACAAACCAAAGATTGAAATAATGTTCTTAATAATATTAGGAACATAATAACAGTCATTCAACTCCAGAATGACTCCTGAAGGTAAACTGAGGCGTGCAGTCCCGACAGTTTTGGCAGCAACTAAAGCTCCATTGTCCATCCTCAGTTCAATCTCCTTTTTGTCCAATCGCCTTCTATTTGCCAACACCTGCACAGAATTACAGATATGAGATACACATCCAGTATCTAATACCCATGATGTGGATTCCATATATGACAAATTAAGGTCTATGACAAAAATACCTTCATTTAGAATTGCCTTGCAATTCCTTTTCCAATGCCCAGTTTCCCCGCATCGAAAACATTTGTCTTCCTTTTCATTCTTCTTGCCCTTCCCTTTGTCAACTTTGGCGATTTGCTTACCCGTGACCTTTTTCTTTCCCTTCCCTTTTTTACTCGTGGTGGATATTTAAGAGGCCTTCCTTTTCTTGTTGGCCCGGCCAACAATCATTACAGACGAAGATGGTTTATCTTTCTGCATGGTTCCTTCAGCACTTTTTAACATATTGAGCAGCTCCGAGAGAGTTACATCAATTCTATTCATGTTAAAGTTTATGATGAACGAAGAAAAGGAATCGGGCAATGACTGGAGTATAAGATCAATGCATAATTCAAGATCCAACTTGAACCCCAATGCATTGAGTCTTTCAATCCACTCCATCATTTTCAGTACATGGGCCTGTACTGATGAGCCCTCAGACATCTGTGTCCTGAAAAGCCTTTTGGAGATGTCATACCTCTCAATCCTACCCTGCTCCCCGAAGAGCTGGCGTAGATTGAGAAGTATACTTCTACAATCAGTCTTTTCGAATTACCTTTGCAGCTCGGGAGCCATAGAGGCCAACATGTAACATTGGGCAAGGGAGGAGTCCTCAGACCACTTGGCATAAGCCAATAACCCGCCCTCGTCGGCATCAGGAGCTGGCTCAGAATTAACCGTGTCCAACACGTACGCAATCTGTGACGACCCAGAGTTCAGGATACCGATATACCGATAACATCGGTATACCGACACCAAGAACTGGGGAGGCCACCCAAGAGGCTGATGAGGCCCCTGAAGGGTTAGTGGGGGGTTAGCTGAGGAATATGCATAATTAATTGCGAATTGGGGCGCGCAATACAAATAAGTATTTAAGATTTAAACACAAGTGCGGAAGCAATTTAAAATAACCAGAGTGATATATATAACTAGTCCAGAGTCACAAACACTAGTCCACAGGTCACAACTACGCGGGGCATACCCCGGCAAAAGTACAACACAAGCCTCAAAAAGGCAGCTCGTGCTCAGCTGGCAGCTAAGGAACGGTCCCGAAACAGCACGCTAAACTCCGGGAGATGTCGGGCGCGGCTCACCTGAAAGGAGAAGGGTGAGTCACAGCCAGACTCAGTAGGGGTCACGCGGATCCCTACCTCGCACTAAACAAGCGAACATGCATAATTAACAGCAATTAAAGCATGCATTCAAATAAATACACAGGCAATGGCATGAATATCTAATCACAAGAAAGCTGTAAACTCTATCTAAGCAAGTATAACAGCTAACACATGCCGCTACTAATTAAATGCAAGCGATTAAAGCTAAAACTACCAATTAGAATGAGCTGCAACTAGTCCAAGCAACAAGGAAGGACAACCACTGGAGCAGAAACCAGAAGCGTCCACTGACGGCTTACACTGCGTCTCAAGCACTCGCAGTCGACAAGCGACAAGCTAAGCGCGCAAACAGTACCAAACCAAGTGACCAGTCGGAGTGACACCCGTCGGCGTCAGTCCACAGTCTCCGACCACGTGTGCACACACTGACTCTAGCCTGAGCCAGGCCCTCTAACTAGTTTTCTCCCTTGGCAGGACGCTACCATTGGCTGGGAGCCCACGGAACTAGCTTACAAACCGTGAATGGGAAATATACCCCTCCGCCATCCTCAAGCGGGTCGGTACTCAACAGACCTTAGGGCAACAACAGTGGCTCCATTGCCTGGAAAGAAAAGCTACTCTATTGGCACATAAAACACGCCACGATATAGTAAAACAATACAACTATGGCATGAATATAGAACGGAACGCATAAGCAATGGGCTGGGAATATATTGCAGCCATCAGGGAAGTGGCGGTCAAGGACCCACGCGCCACATGCAAACGACGGTCGGGGGTCGGCGCGTTACTTCAAGAATGACGCTCCAGTCCCCATCCGTCACTCCCTTCAGGATTCCAGCTCAAGAGGCACCAAAGGCATGTAACGGTGGGGGCCCTGCGCGTTACTTCGAAGCGACGCGTGGGGTCACCGCCGTCACATCCACCCGAGGCTCAAACCACCTATCAGCGTTCTAAATGGTAGCAGGCGAAGTAACGCCCCGGTCTAGGCGCGCCGGACCGAAACGACGGTCGGCCGACTGGCCGCCGGGCGCACCGCCTGACCAAAATCACGGAAAACAGTTGATGAGTAACGGATGGGAGCCCCACCGTTACTCTCCAAGTAACGCACCCCCATTGGGCCGCTATTTGGTAGTGACGCGTCCACCTTGGACCGTCGGGCAAGTGACGGTTCCTGGCAGGACCGTCACTGCACCTGGGTTACGGGCGGGTGCGGTTTGTAAACCGAAGCCCTCCCGGACGGCTGAAAACGCCGGGTATCGACGAGAAACCTAATAACCTGTCAAACCACGCATGCTAGACAACAATCTAACATCTAAATCTAGCACATGCAAGGCCTAAAACGCATTAAACTCAAGATTTAGGCTAAAACCCCAAAAATGGAAATATGAACATCATGCATGCTACGGGGTGCTAATCAACAAGCGAGCTAAAGGAAACGATCCTAGCAAGATCGAGGTTCCATCCCCCTACCTTTCGCAAGCCGAAACCGTCGAACGGGCCGCATGCAAGGAGGAATAGCCACGGAGCTTCCACGCTCCACCTCGCTCCCACGATCACCGATCCACGCCGAAGTGGACACCCACGCGCTCTACTCGACGCGAGGAATCCAACGGTGCCAACCTCGTCTCAATCCGACGCCGTCTCGACCCCGATCCCTAAGAGAGGAGAGGAGGTGGCCGCACGGAGGAGAGAGAGAGGGAGAGGGTGAAATGAGAGATCGACGGGGGAGAGAGAGTGAGGGTGAGAGATATAAAAAAAATAAAAATAAAATTAATATATATATAATATAATCATTATATATATAAAAATCTTATTAATATTCAATAACCCTCAAACAGCTCCGAACAAATCCGGAAAAATGCCAGACAAATTCCTAAAAATCCAGGAAAATAGCCGGAATTTCCAGAACAATTAATAGAACAAATACCACGAAGGATCCATTAAGGCACGGGCCTTACAGTCCCTCCCTCCTTACAGAAATTTCGCCCTCGAAATTTACAATAACCGAAAAGGAGGAAACTGAGAAAGGACTTATACCTCACTGGAACAAGAAAGGAAAAAGCTGACGCATCTCATCTTCACGCTCCCAAGTAGACTCGTTACCAGAGTGACGCTGCCAAGCAACCCTTACCAGAGGAATAACCTTATTTCTCAACCGCTGCTCACGACGGTCTTCAATTCGGATAGGAAACTCTGGCGTGGACAAATCAGCAGTCACCTCGGGCCACACTGAATCATCGAGAACATGAGAAGCATCAGACACATATTTCCTCAACTGAGACACGTGGAACACATTATGAATAGCTTGCATGGCCGCCGGCAGTTGCAAACGATAAGCCACTGAACCAATAGCTTCAACAATCGGAAAAGGGCCAACATACCGCGGACTAAGCTTTCCACGCTTCCCAAACCTGGAAACACCCTTCATTGGAGATATTTTAACAAACACCATATCTCCTGGCTCAAATTGTAGTGGACGTCTGCGCCGATCTGCATAACTTTTCTGTCGACTCTGAGCCGTCAACAATCTCTGTCTGATCAGACGAACCACATCAGAACACTGCTGTACCATGTCCGGTCCTGTCAACAGTCGGTCCCCAACATCAAACCAGTTCAGAGGAGTACGACAAGGACGACCATACAGCGCTTCATAAGGAGCCATGCCAATACTGGAGTGAAAACTGTTATTATAAGCAAACTCAACAAGTGGCAAATGCTGACCCCACGAACCTTGCCAATCAAGGCAACACGATCTCAGCATGTCTTCCAAAGTCTGAATAGTTCTCTCTGACTGTCCATCTGACTGTGGATGATACGCTGAACTGAAAGCTAACTCAGTGCCCAAAGCTTTCTGGAAACTACGCCAGAAGCCAGAGGTAAAACGCGGGTCACGATCTGACACAAGTGAAACAGGAATTCCATGCAATGGCACGATCTTCTGCACATAGAGCTCGGCCAATCTCTGCACACTCCAAGTAACTTTAATTGGCAACAATCTGGCGGTTTTCGTCAATCTGTCGACAAGCAGCCAGATTCCATCAAAACCTTGAGAAGTTCGAGGCAAACCCACCACAAAATCTGTAGTAACATGGTCCCATTTCCACATCGGAATTTCCAATGGCTGAAGCAGACCACCTGGCTTTTGATGTTCGGCTTTAACTAATTGACAAGTCAAGCACTTAGAAACAAAAATAGCCACGTCCTTCTTTATGCCGGGCCACCAGAACTGCTTCTTCAAATTCTGATACATCTTGGTGACACCAGGGTGAATAGCAAAACGGGAACCATGGGCTTCACTCAAAATCTCATTCCTCAAATCATCATCAACAGGAATATACAATCTGCCCTGGAAACTGACGACCAGCTCGTCATCAAATTCCACATCATATCTTGATATAACACGGGCCAAATCAGAATCAGCTTGTTGGGCTTCTAGAATCTGCTGATACAAAGCTGAACCCAAAACCAAGCTAGCACAAACTGCCATCCTCGGATCGGCAGGAATCTCTACACACAATGCCTCGCTCGGAAGCTGTTCCCACAATTTCCATTCACGAAGCAACAAATGACTGACTTGTACTTTCCTGCTCAGAGCATCAGCCACAACATTCATTTTACCTGGCTGATAGGAGAGTGTAAAGTCATAATCTTTCATGTATTCCATCCATCGCCTCTGCCTGAGATTCAGATCTTTCTGGGAGAAAATATACTGTAAACTCTGATGATCAGTAAGAATCTGAAATTTCTCACCATACAGATAATGTCTCCAGATCTTCAAGGCAAAAATAACTGCAGCTAGCTCTAGATCATGAGTGGGATAATTTCCTTCATGCTGTTTCAATTGCCGAGATGCATATGCGATAACCTTACCATGTTGCATCAGCACTGCACCCAAACCTACTCGAGACGCATCTGTACAAACAAGAAAACCACCCGAGTCGGAAGGCAAAGTCAACACTGGAGAAGAAGTCAACAGCCTTTTCAATTCAACAAAGCTAGCCTCACACTGATCCGACCAGACAAATGGCACACCCTTCCGTGTCAAATTAGTCATCGGTGCTGCAATCTTCGCAAAATCCTGAATGAATCTGCGGTAATACCCAGCCAATCCTAAAAAACTTCGTATCTCCGTGATGGTCCTCGGTCTCTGCCAACTCAAAACGGCATCAATCTTTGCAGGGTCTACTGCTACTCCATCACTAGAAATCACATGGCCAAGAAAATGAATCTCCCGAAGCCAGAATTCACATTTACTGAGCTTCGCATAAAGCTCGTGATCTCTTAGAGTCTGCAGAACGATCCTCAAATGCTGCACATGATCATCAACAGAGGCAGAATATATCAAGATATCATCAACAAAGATCACCACAAAATGGTCCAGAAATGGACGAAAGATACGCTGCATTAGATCCATGAAGGCTGCTGGGGCATTAGTCAAACCAAACGGCATGACTAAAAATTCAAAGTGACCATATCGAGTACTGAAAGCAGTCTTCTCCACATCAGATTCCCGGATCCGCAACTGAAAATAGCCAGACCGGAGATCAATCCGTGAAAAGACAGCAGCAGACTGTAACTGGTCAAACAAATCATCAATCCTGGGGAGCGGATACTTATTCTTGATAGTCGCCTGATTCAGCTGCCTGTAATCAATACAAAGCCTCAGGTTTCCATCTTTCTTTTTCACAAACAGTACTGGGGCACTCCACGGAGAAAAACTGGGACGAATATAACCCTTCTCCAGTAACTCTAGTAGCTGTGCACGCAGTACTTTCAATTCAGCTGGAGCCATTCGGTACGGCGGCTTTGCTAAGGGGCCAGTACCTGGAATCAGTTCAATCACCATCTCAATCTCTCGCTCTGGGGGCAAGCCTGGCAACTCGTCAGGAAACACATCAGGGAACTCACAGACAACCGGAATATCACAAACATCCCGTCGTGGTTTTTCAACAGCCACCACTGAAGCAAGGAATCCCTGACAACCTGTGCTAAGCAACCTATAGGCTCGAATAGCAGAAATAATCATACGAGAAGAACGGGATCGAATACCTTGAAAATAAAAGGCTGATTTTCCCTGGGGCTGAAAATAGACTTTCTTCGATCTGCAGTCAACCACAGCTCCATAATGCTCCAACCAATCCATTCCCAGAATAACATCATAATCTGCCAGCTGCAACGCATACAATCTCGCCGGCAACTGGTGATCATCAATCATCACAGGAGACTCATCCAAACACAAGGGAGTAACCATGAAATCTCCAGAAGGCAATTCCACAAACAACTCACAAGACAGCTCAGAAGTTGGTTCCTCAATACAAGCCATAAAATCCTCAGAAATAAAAGAGTGAGAAGCACCAGAATCAAATAAGACATGAGCTGAATGACCATAAAGCATAATCGTACCTTCCACAAGATGGGACGCAGCAGCATCAGCTCTTGTCAAATGAGAAACTTTGCCTTTCTGCTTCTTAGAACCAACTGAAGATTGCTGAGAAGACGCCGACGCCTGAGAGAAAAATTGCTGTGGAGCTTGAGGTGCAGGAGGTCTAAACTGCGGCTGAGGTTGAGAAAACTGAGGAGCTTGCAATGGATTCGGCCTCAGCGGGCAATCTCGAACCACATGACCTGGCTGGTCACACCTAAAGCAAACAACAGGAAGAGAACACGGTTGGCCCTTATGATGACCACCGCATCTCCGACACGTCCACGGCTGACTAGCAGCTGAGCTCTGTCGAGTCTGAGAAGAAGGTGCTGTCGGCTGCTGAACAGAATCTGCACCGGACGGCTGCTGAACAAACTTCTTCTTCTTCTTGAACCTTTTGAACTTGGGCTTAGAAGGAGAGGAAGCACTGGAAACCTCTGACTGGACCGAAGGAACACTAGGCACGGGCTGTCGGTAAGCCTGCTGAACCTGAGCCACCGGCTGCACTGACCCTGCCTGGGGATATCCACCCGGTCTCGCCATCTCCAGCTCTAAAGCTACAGCTGTCTGGCACGCAGTATCGAGATCCGCAACACGACTCGCTATCAACGGCATCTTCAACTCTGGCCTCAACCCTCGCAAGAATTGCTGGGTCTTCAAAGCTTCGCTGGCCAGCACATGGGGCGCATACTGACCCAATTCCAAGAACTTATTCCTGTACTGAAGCACGGTCATACTGCCCTGGGTCAATTCCATAAACCGATACATCTTATCCATCTGCAAGCAGGCAGGAGTATAGGCACGCTCAAAAGCAGCAACGAACTCTGCCCAAGTGATTTGCCGAAGAGGTCTGGATCGAAAGGAAATCTGCCACTCGGCTTTCCACCACGCAATGGACGTACCCTGGAGTTGAAAGGCAGCGAGCATGACTTTCTCATCTTCAGCACACTCCATCGAGACAAAAACACGCTCTATCGCATCCATCCATTGCCTCGCGACTTCTGGATCAGCTTGGCCATCGAAAGCAGGCGGATTGAACATCAGAAATTCCTTCAAAGCCTTGCCTCGACTGCCAGGCACTTCAGCTTGAACGATCGGCACTGGAGGAGCAACTGGAACGACAGGAACAGCGGGAACTGCAGGAGGAGGTGCAGAACCGCTATCTTCCCTGGGCGCATCTCGAGGAACACGAGGAGCTCGAGGAGGTCTTCCTCGACGAGGCGGCATAATTATGCTGCCAAAAACACAATCAACAATGAAATCCATCAATCATACGGAAAACATCCTATGCCAGCAAGAGACAACAACAGGACTAGCTCTGGACCAAGCGTCAATTCCAATTCTTTACGCAAATCCTCAACTTCAAGCTCTGATACCATCTGTGACGACCCAGAGTTCAGGATACCGATATACCGATAACATCGGTATACCGACACCAAGAACTGGGGAGGCCACCCAAGAGGCTGATGAGGCCCCTGAAGGGTTAGTGGGGGGTTAGCTGAGGAATATGCATAATTAATTGCGAATTGGGGCGCGCAATACAAATAAGTATTTAAGATTTAAACACAAGTGCGGAAGCAATTTAAAATAACCAGAGTGATATATATAACTAGTCCAGAGTCACAAACACTAGTCCACAGGTCACAACTACGCGGGGCATACCCCGGCAAAAGTACAACACAAGCCTCAAAAAGGCAGCTCGTGCTCAGCTGGCAGCTAAGGAACGGTCCCGAAACAGCACGCTAAACTCCGGGAGATGTCGGGCGCGGCTCACCTGAAAGGAGAAGGGTGAGTCACAGCCAGACTCAGTAGGGGTCACGCGGATCCCTACCTCGCACTAAACAAGCGAACATGCATAATTAACAGCAATTAAAGCATGCATTCAAATAAATACACAGGCAATGGCATGAATATCTAATCACAAGAAAGCTGTAAACTCTATCTAAGCAAGTATAACAGCTAACACATGCCGCTACTAATTAAATGCAAGCGATTAAAGCTAAAACTACCAATTAGAATGAGCTGCAACTAGTCCAAGCAACAAGGAAGGACAACCACTGGAGCAGAAACCAGAAGCGTCCACTGACGGCTTACACTGCGTCTCAAGCACTCGCAGTCGACAAGCGACAAGCTAAGCGCGCAAACAGTACCAAACCAAGTGACCAGTCGGAGTGACACCCGTCGGCGTCAGTCCACAGTCTCCGACCACGTGTGCACACACTGACTCTAGCCTGAGCCAGGCCCTCTAACTAGTTTTCTCCCTTGGCAGGACGCTACCATTGGCTGGGAGCCCACGGAACTAGCTTACAAACCGTGAATGGGAAATATACCCCTCCGCCATCCTCAAGCGGGTCGGTACTCAACAGACCTTAGGGCAACAACAGTGGCTCCATTGCCTGGAAAGAAAAGCTACTCTATTGGCACATAAAACACGCCACAATATAGTAAAACAATACAACTATGGCATGAATATAGAACGGAACGCATAAGCAATGGGCTGGGAATATATTGCAGCCATCAGGGAAGTGGCGGTCAAGGACCCACGCGCCACATGCAAACGACGGTCGGGGGTCGGCGCGTTACTTCAAGAATGACGCTCCAGTCCCCATCCGTCACTCCCTTCAGGATTCCAGCTCAAGAGGCACCAAAGGCATGTAACGGTGGGGGCCCTGCGCGTTACTTCGAAGCGACGCGTGGGGTCACCGCCGTCACATCCACCCGAGGCTCAAACCACCTATCAGCGTTCTAAATGGTAGCAGGCGAAGTAACGCCCCGGTCTAGGCGCGCCGGACCGAAACGACGGTCGGCCGACTGGCCGCCGGGCGCACCGCCTGACCAAAATCACGGAAAACAGTTGATGAGTAACGGATGGGAGCCCCACCGTTACTCTCCAAGTAACGCACCCCCATTGGGCCGCTATTTGGTAGTGACGCGTCCACCTTGGACCGTCGGGCAAGTGACGGTTCCTGGCAGGACCGTCACTGCACCTGGGTTACGGGCGGGTGCGGTTTGTAAACCGAAGCCCTCCCGGACGGCTGAAAACGCCGGGTATCGACGAGAAACCTAATAACCTGTCAAACCACGCATGCTAGACAACAATCTAACATCTAAATCTAGCACATGCAAGGCCTAAAACGCATTAAACTCAAGATTTAGGCTAAAACCCCAAAAATGGAAATATGAACATCATGCATGCTACGGGGTGCTAATCAACAAGCGAGCTAAAGGAAACGATCCTAGCAAGATCGAGGTTCCATCCCCCTACCTTTCGCAAGCCGAAACCGTCGAACGGGCCGCATGCAAGGAGGAATAGCCACGGAGCTTCCACGCTCCACCTCGCTCCCACGATCACCGATCCACGCCGAAGTGGACACCCACGCGCTCTACTCGACGCGAGGAATCCAACGGTGCCAACCTCGTCTCAATCCGACGCCGTCTCGACCCCGATCCCTAAGAGAGGAGAGGAGGTGGCCGCACGGAGGAGAGAGAGAGGGAGAGGGTGAAATGAGAGATCGACGGGGGAGAGAGAGTGAGGGTGAGAGATATAAAAAAAATAAAAATAAAATTAATATATATATAATATAATCATTATATATATATAAATCTTATTAATATTCAATAACCCTCAAACAGCTCCGAACAAATCCGGAAAAATGCCAGACAAATTCCTAAAAATCCAGGAAAATAGCCGGAATTTCCAGAACAATTAATAGAACAAATACCACGAAGGATCCATTAAGGCACGGGCCTTACACAATCTTTTCGGCGGTAAGGACTATGCGTAGGTTACGCAGCCAATCCGAGTAGTTCGGTCCAGTTAAGCGGTTTGCATCCAAGATGCCGCGGAGGGTATTGGACGACGACATTGTAATCTGGATAAGAAATAAAAGACAACTTAGCATGTGTTCAAATTCTAACTTAGATGTGGTTTTCTATCTTAGTTAGTCCCACTATTTTTCGATCGAACTATATAACCCTCAGTATATAGAACAGGAGATCAGCGAGATCAACCTAGTGGGTCGGAATCCCAACGAGACTGATGTACGACTTTGTGGAAAGCACAACAAACCATACATCATCTCAAGGGCAGTCAACAAGCACTTGCATCTAATGCAATATCCGATATTCGACCCCCGAGAAAGCATCCCCTTGTGGAAAGCACAACAAAGGATATTCTCGGTTAGATCTAACCATCATTACTACATAGCAATGAGTTCATGACCCGACCCTTGTGGAAAGCACAACAAGGTCGAGTTCAATTCCTCACCCCATTGAGGCCGAGCCTTGGAGTTTAATCCCGCCCCCAAACTCATGGACCTTGTGGAAAGCACAACAAATCCATGAAATGAAGACGTTCATTCACTCCATAATGATAGAGGGCCACGTCGACTCCTAGAGCCACGCTTACCAGATCTAAAATTTAAGCGCGAGGGAATTTAATTTTATCTTGATCTCACCCTAGGTGGTAATATAAATATATCCAATATATTTGCCGTACCTAGTAGTTTGCACAAAATAAATGCATCCAATGTAAAAATAAAACGCAAGTGATCATGGACTAAATCCCTAATGTAACTAAGGCATCCGGCCGGCTTCCGAAGCAGCTGGATCGTCCTCGTCGGGTGTGCTCCGCGCTTTCAAACTCCGACGCCGCAGTAATTACAACTTTTACACAGCTCGCAGGCCGAAAAAAAGTAAATTACATATCAATGAAATTCCAGAAGCCCTTAGGGCGAGTACAACAATGGAGGAAGATAGAAGTACATTGGAATTTTAACAGAGTGAGAAAGGAGGTTCGCAGACCCCAATTAATTACATTAATTCAAGTCGATGATCACTTGTCAACCCATTCAAATAAAATCAATCAAGGGTTATTTTCTGAAAATAATCCTTACTTTTGAATTTAAAAATGGGATGTGCAAACAAAAATAGGCTAGCTTTGTTTAATTTTAAAAATCGAAGCATGATTAACTAAAATTAAACACACAAGCAGGCCAACACAAGGTAAATAAAGTAGAGCACGTAAAGAACCATCATTTTCTACAGGGGCATCTAATTGAGATAATTAATTAAATTTAAATTTAATTATCCAATAATCAAATTTAAATTCAAAATTTAAACATGTCAATAATTTAAATTTAAATTTAAATTCAAACTAATTATCCAATAATTCTGTTTGAAAGTAAATTTAAAATAATGTAATTATCCTTAATTAGTAATTTTTAAAATTTTAAAATTTGAATTTAACAATTATCTAATAATTAAAATTCAAATAATTGAATTTTCCACATTTAACTTCAATAAAATTTAAAATTTAAAATTTAAAATTTCTAATTATCTAATAATTAAAAATTTAAAAACTTAAAATTTACTGAAGTAACTTCAATTATTACCATTTTATCTCAAGGTAAATAGTAATTATCTCACCTCGATAAATTCAAATCGGTTAAATAAAATTTACCATTCTACATTTACTATTGAGATAACACTATTTAACTTATGAAATAAAATTCTATTTAATTTACTGTGCATTTTCATATATATATATGTCATATATATATATATATATATATATATATATATATATATATATATATATATATATTTCTAAGCATAATAAATTAAAAACTGATAAAATGTAATTTTTTTAAAAAAAAATAAAAAAAATAAGCGGGCCAGCCCTGCGCGCGCGGGCGCTGACCGCCGGCGTTGCGGGCGCCCGCAACGCGGGTTCCGCCCGCGGGCGCCCTGCGTTGCGGGCGCCGCCTGTGGGCGCCCACCACACTGGCGCCCCGCGTGGGCGGCGCCCGCCAGGCGGGCTCCCGCCACGTGGCTGCCCCGCGTGGGCGGCGCCAGCCCACGCGGGTGCGCCCATCGGCGCACAGCGCCCTGGGCGCAGTGCGCACAAAACGGGCCAGCAAAAAAAAAAAAAAATTTAAATTGCTCCAGCGATGCCCAGCATCCTGGAAGAACGGGGATGCCCAGCATCTCTTTGTGGCAATAACAATTGAAGATTCAATTACCCCTAAAATATGGTTCTAAACGGCGATAAAAACACCGACTAGAGCGCAAACATGTCTCTGATACCACTGTAAGATTTCGCACAGCACCTACGGGCGACGCATCGGATAACAAAAATTCATTTGCCCGATCCCGGTGTTATGGAAAGCTTAATCTGTGCTCTAATCGGTGTTTCTAAGACCCCAATTACGGGTTGCGTGTTTCACCTTGCGCGGAACGACGCTGTCCGCAATGCCCGATGCATAATATCGAGCCGCACAGCTGTACGGCCTCTAGAGCAGATCCACACGGACCCTTGCGCAGCGACGGTACCTCCCCGGCACGACCTTCCCCGGCCCTTTTTCACCTTCTGTAGAAAGAGAGCAAGAGGGAGGAAAGGGGAGGAGCTAATCCTCCTCTTAAGCCTTAATGCCTTGTTAGCCTAAGAGTTGGAAGAAGAAGCTCTCAAATGAGCTCACGTAAGGATCTATATATAGAGTTTAGGCCCTTTTGAAAAGACCTCCAAAATATCGAAACTGTATATATATCCTATCTTATATTATACATATGTATTAAGCCCCATTTACACTCCTTTCCAAAAGGAACAAAAAAGGAAATAATACATACATTTGTATAATAATAATCCGTCACCCAAGAATCCATTGTGTGTGATCCTCTAGGCCCATAGTCACTCTAGTTTAAGGCCCATTAACTTCTAATTCTCAATTAGAAGTAAATTGAACGTATTCTTTTCTTCTACAAGAGCCGAATAATAGTTTAATTTATTCCGAACCTTCGATCACGTTGGGTCAAGCAAATCCGCGTGATCCTAGAGGATGCCGGGTTTAAACCAGCCTGTCTGGTACCTGTAAGTCCACAGTTACCGCATCGATATAACCCCTCGCTCCTTCTATGAGTCTGGTACGATCGAGGGTACGGTTTCTGTCAAACCCCATGATCGTGCCATTTGACTATGACCTCCTTAAAGTGTATGACGTCCGTTCTAAACGAACTCACACGACCCTGGCTAGGGATTTAACGGAGCGTCAATGTCATGACCCATTAACTGTCTGATATATACCTAACAGTGAGCGATCCCTTCTTGACCATTGATGATCTTCACACGTATCCTGGAGTGATTAATGACTCGGTAACTCATGACTTATGGTTAAAGTCACTTAGCCAAGTAATTAAACCATTCCAATCCTCGTGTAAGATCCGATCAATGCCTCAGGTCAAAGGACCAACGATGCTACAGAGACAATTGGATCTTCAGTTGACATTAGGTATAATCAACCATCTGAAGATCCAATAGCGGATCAGTTCAGTGTACATCCTCCAAGGACATACACCTACACATATGTGTTGGTGCCCCGCACCAATGACCATGAGACTGGTCACTGACACATCATGTGCACTGGTTTAATAGTTAATCAAAGTCCCCGAGTGATTACCCTCCAACCAGGAACAGTTTAAGGCATGTGTACATGTAAAGTCAATGTCATGTTCGAGATCCCATCTCGAGCTGACTTTACAACCACATATCCTAGGGACAACGTAAAGTAACACAATCACATATTTACGCTCAAACACCACTATATTAATAATGAACAAGATCGTACATATATCGGGTCTATCCGACCCTAAATTGGCTTGTAGCATACCAACACTAACACCTTGGTCCATTATCCATCTTATGGGCTTCCCCCTTCATCAATTTATCCATCAACTCCGTATACTGGCTCTGTTCTTCCTGTCATGTCTCCTCCTTCCCGGGAACGGGAACTTCTCGATAAATGGGCTGCCATGCAGCAGCAAATTGACCTCCTCCATAAGCTGGTCGGCCCGCAGTCTCTTGTTGATGTCCCTATTCCTAACTTTCGGGACATTTGCTTCCCACCATAGCCGGAGCTCCCTACATATCGTAAGTACGACGGGAATGGCAACCCGTTCATTCACATAAGGGAGTTTTTGTATGAATCGGTGCAGTTCCAGCATGATGACTGCCTTATGGCTTATCTCTTCCGCCGGTCATTGGATGGGGTGGCGTTATAGTGGTTTTATACTTTGCCTTTGGAGGAGGCAGAAAGTTTCAAGATTGTCAAAGAGAAGTTCATAATAAGATTCCAAGATGGGGTGGGCCCGGAGTATTCCTTCATTGACTTGGTAGCAGAAAAGATGAAGGCTGATGAAAATTTTTCCACTTATGCAGATAGATGGAGGCAGATGGCCACACGTGTGCCCGGGCAGATCCCGGAAGAAGAAAAAGCAAAATTGTTGATTTCAAATGCAACACCTACGTTCCGGAATATACTGGCGATGAACGACATATCAAATATGCACCAGTTGTACAGTCGGGCCCGGTTTATCCAGACCCAGTTCAAGGACTCCCCCATCCATTCCTTATTTGAGGCCCAGAAGTCCAAGACCACAAGAAAGACCCAGGGCCCTGTTACTGAGGGAGTTCAAACCAATGAGCACGTCCAGGCTGTTCAATTTCCCAACCAGTCCGCTTCACCCCGCTTCCAGCAACCTCCACGAAACCCCCAGTTCTGCGCTCCGCAAGCTCCCCGACCACCTTTCCATGCTCCCCAACAGCCACAACAACAACCACCACCACCACCACAGCCTCAACAACCACCCCAATACCATAATGTTCCTCCTCCTGCTAGTTATGGGCCTGCTCGACCAGGTCCGAAAAGAGCCCATTATCCTCCACTCCCTGAAACTTTGTCGGACATATTTTCGGCCTTGATGTACACTGGTGACATACAGCTCCCGCCGGAACGTCAGAACTGGAACTCGACCGCCGATCAATCTAGATATTGCATATATCATCGGCAGCCCGGGCACACAATAGACAGATGCTTTCAGTTCCGAGATTTAGTGTATGATTTGCATGAGGGACAAAGGATTGACTGGGCCCAGATGTATAAGTTGATAGAAGATATTAAAGAGAAGAGAAGACAGGCGAGGCTGTAGCAGGCGGCGCCACAGCAGCAGCAGCAGCAGTTTCAGCAACCCCAACCTCAACCTCAACAGCAGCAACAACAACCTGAGCTTGGGATTCATCAAAATCCCATGCCAGACCACCAGCCCGCTCCTCAATAGCAGCCGCCAACACCGGCTCAAGTAAATGTTGTTCACCGCCCAGCCCCTAATGCTGGGTGGTCTTATGACAATGAGACTCCCGCTCATCTCCTGGCCTTCCACCACGCATATTCCCCCGCGCCTTCTGTTCCCTCCATTCTCCGACCCACCACCTTGACCACTGCTCCACCCTCCCTTCCCTCCAGGTCACCTATCGCACCCGCCACATTCCCCACCATTCCGCCAATCCGTCCACCATCATCCGCCTTACCCTCCATCATCACCCCTCCGTTTAACCCTTCGCCCATCACCACTCCGCCAGGGCCCGTCAGGCCAGCCTCCGCCATCTTCACCCCCATTTCTATCCCTTCCACTCACCCTACCGGGCCAATCGGGAGTCCATCTGATGCCGTGCCAGCACGAAACTGTGCCCTTTGGAGCGGGCATTTATTCCACAGAAGTTACCCCTCTACTGGTGCACCTGTACCCAACCCCCCAATTCCTTCCTCAGCAGTTGAAGTAGGAGAAACTGACCCCTTGCCTGGCACTAAATATGATTTGTTGCAACACTTGGACAGAATGCCAGCAAAAATATCAGTCCTGGAGTTAATTAAGAGGTCCACACTACACCAAGATGCCCTGAGGGCTTTTTTGCAGAAAGTTATGGTTAGCGAGGACGTGGCGGTAGACAGCTTGCCGTCAGTGTTGGCACCATCACAAAGGGGCCATCTATTTCATTTTCTGAGTCAGAGCTAGCACCCCCAGAGGCACGTCAGATGCCACTATGCATTACGATTTCTTTGAACAAGGTGGCCGTCGATTCAGCTCTAGTGGACATGGGAGCCTCCATTAATGTTTGTCCCTTGAGCATGTTGCGTGCCTACAACATATCTGAAGACATGCTGCGCCCGACACCGATGACTATTGCAGCATATGATAACTCCAGGAGAGCTTGCCATGGGGTCGTGATAGTTCAGGCCGAGCTAGGGCCTTTAAAAATGGACGTGGAATTTTATGTGCTGGACATGGACCTGATGTTCAAGGCTATTCTGAGTCGTCCATGGATTGATAGTTTGAATGCAGTACCCTCGACCGCCCATCAGTGCCTCAAGTTCCCATTTCAGGGGCGGATAGTCAAGGTAAAAAGCGTTTCCATGGTCCAGACTGTTGATGCAATTGCTGATAAAATTCTGCCTACATTATGGCCAAGTAACAAGCCAATTTTGTCAGTGATGGACTTGAACTTTCCCTGGGCATATGCGTCACGCAAGCCCGCCACTGCACCAGTAAATGTCAAAATCAAGTCCAAGATTAGAGATTCGAAGGGATGGCATATGATCTTGAAACTAGGCTATCAGCCGGGCATGGGCCTCGGCGCGCAGTTGCAGGGGCGGACTAATCCCATCCCTAGGGGCAGAAAGATGAGCCGAAGAGGCCTTGGCTACCGGGAGTCCGCGTTGTCAATACTGGGAGACTCCGGGCCACTGACGTGGGACTACCATCAACATTTCGTGAAAGGTCCGTTGCAGCCAGGTACTCTAAAGAAGCCGCCGCCCTGTGTTTACGAGAGAAATGATGCCGCCTTTGTTGTTGCTGACCCACCGCCGCTACTAAAGGGGCTGGTGGGCGATATGGAAGATTTTTGCAGTTGCTTAGAGAAGTTGTTTTATGAAGAAGAAGTTTGCCTAAAGAAAGTGGAGATGCAGCTAGTGAAGCATTCTCCGGTGAAGCCAGTTTATCAGAGGCCGCAGGAAGTGGGGAGCTCTATCACTACCTTTTCTTTGTCCCCTTCCCGCCTTGCCTCCTTGTTTTAGCGATTGGGGTTTATTCCCCATTCCCCGCCAATCATGGTCGGCCCGTACTTTACGGAGAGGCCACTTGAAATCTTATTTGTTCCATGTGCTTGTGGGAAGTGCCCACCTCTTGATTTGTCCACTATGTGGACCCCCACCAATAATCTCCACGAAATGTGATTTTCTTCCTCCTACCCTTTTTTCGATGTTCTCATCCCCTCTCTATTTCCCATGCAACTTCCTCCTCCTCCTTCCTCCTCTAACCCCTCTTGCTTCATGATTTCCTCCGACCTCCAAAAAAAAATGCCAATTTCAAAACGGAGGTTTCGTTGGAGGATTACGCTATGTTCTGTCCATCTTCCCAGGGGCATGAGGCCCCTGCTTCTTTCCCTGTAGATTTCTTATCTCCTAGGTTAGATATATAGTGTGCAGAGTCCCCTAGGTTGGTAGAGTCAGTCGGGGTAGAGTAGCTCTAGTGTAGTCAGCCCATCCACATCTACAACGCACCATGTGGTGCGTCATTCTAGATCCGTTCCAGATAGGTTTCTTCAAGATTTAGCTCAAAGATGTCATGCCTTCCTTAAATGTTCTGAGTTTGTAGAGACCGCAATAGTCTTAGAGGATGATGAGGAAGTAGATGGGGTGTGGTGCAATGACGGATTAGGTGTATATGAAATCATAGACGAGAAGGACCCTATCGATGATGAGGAAAGCGATGTGGATGACACTGTCGATCTGTACGCACAAGGTTTAAAGAGATTTGATGAACCGTCGTTGGTAGTGGATGAACCCACAAAAGAAATTAATCTTGGAACTGAAGAGGACCCTAGGCCCGTAATCATTTCCGCTAATCTCCCTCCTCAGGTTGAAGAGGAGATAATCAAGGTTTTGAGGGAGTATAACGATTCTTTCGCTTGGTCCTATGAGGACATGCCGGGTCTTGACCCCGCTCTGGTTGAACACAGGATTATCCTTAAACCAGGGGCAACATTCGTTAAACAAAAATCAAGAAGATTCCACCCTCAGATGGCCTTAAGGATAAAGGAAGAAGTCGATAAATTGCACAAGGTCAAGTTTATTAGAGTTGTTCTATATTCTCAATGGGTGGCGAACATAGTCCCGGTGATGAAAAAGGATGGAAAAATCCGGATTTGTATTGTTTTCAAGGACTTAAATAAGGCATGTCCAAAAGATGATTTCCCGCTTCCTCACATTAATGTGTTGGTAGACAACACGGCTGGATATGAAGCCCTCTCATTTATGAATGGATATTCTGGATACAATCAAATCCGTCTTGCTCCCGAGGACCAAGAGAAACCCTCGTTCACCACGCCCTGGGGCACATACTGCTATGTCATTATGCCGTTCGGATTGAAGAATGCAGGTGCCACGTATCAGCGGGCAATGATGGCTATCTTCCACGACATGATGCATGTGTATATGGAAGCCTATGTGGATGATATTCTGGTGAAATCGAGGTCCAAGGAAGAACACCCCGCCATTTTAGCTAAGGTGCTGCAAAGGGCTAGGGAGTTTAAGCTGAAAATGAATCCAAAGAAATGTGTGTTTGGAGTTACATCAGGGAAATTTCTAGGGTTCATATTTAGCAAGCGGGGGATTCAGATTGATCCGAACAAGGCAAATGCCGTTATGGAAATGCCACCACCTAACAATATCACTGAACTTAGAGGTCTGATTGGGGGTTTGTAATTTATTCGAAGGTTCATATCCCAACATTCGCAAAGATGCCACTCGCTCTATGAATTGTTGAAGGCGGGAGCTAAATTTGAATGGAATGAACAATGTAAGAAGGCCAACGAGGATCTTAAGGTTTATCTATCTAATCCCCCAGTTCTGCAACCACTTATCCCTGGGAAACCCCTGATATTATACATTTCTGTTATTGATGACTCCCTAGGAGCTGTCCTGGTACAAGTGGACGACGAAGGAAGAGAAAGGGCAGCATACTATCTCTCCAGATTATTCAATCCTGTTGAATCTAAGTATACTGCCATGGAGAAGACCTGCGCAGCGTTAGTATGGGTAGCTCAAAAACTCAAGCACTATTTTCTCGCCCATGAAGTTAAGTTGATCTCTAGAATAGACCCAATCCGTTACCTTTTAGAAAAACTCGTCCTTTCTAGTAGATTAGCTCGATGGCAGAGCTTTCTTTCCCAATTTGACATCACCTTCGTCGTTCAGAAAGCGATCAAGGGGTACGTAATTGCTGAACATCTTGCTCATTCTCCTATCCCTCGCACTGATTCAATCCAGGACGAGTTTCCTGACGAGCACCTGGATGTACTTACTCATCTCCCCTTTTGGTCTCTGCATTTCGATAGTGCTCTCAATTCTCAGTGCCGTGGAATCGGCGCCGTTCTCCTCACTCCGGAAGGAGTAACCATCCCCATCGCTTACCAGCTCTCTTTTCCTGCCACAAACAACATAGTCGAGTATGAGGCTCTCCTTGCCAGACTGAAGCACGCCTACATCATGGGCGTGTGATACCTAAACATCATAGGAGACTCTCAATTGGTGTTGCATCAAGTCCTTTCAACTTATCGCACCTGTGACCCTAAGCTCAAACCCTATCAAGACTTGGTCACGCTCTTGGCTAGGCAGTTCCGTAAACCCATCTACATTCACACTCCTCGTTCTCAGAACATTCTGGCTGATGCACTTGCATCGCTTGCTTCTTCCCTTTCTTTCCCTCTTAGTCGTGCCACTGAGAGCATTGTGGTCTAGCAGTTAGACCCTCCTTCCCTTCAGGATCCCTGGTTTGACCACCTTAGGAAGTCTGTGGAGAGGAAGGCTGAAAGGGAGAAGTTGAAGGAAGTTTCTTTAACTGAGCTTGAGAAGATTATAGAAGAAGAGGAATTGCCGTGGTATTATGAAATGAAGCAATATTGTAAGGATGGATCCTTCCCCGAAGGGGCCAATGCCGAGTAGCGCAAGGCCATCAGAAGAGTCGCCTCGAGATACACCATTATTGCAGGAGAATTGTATAGGCGAGCTCTCAACGGAGTTCTGATGAGGTGTTTAGATGACGATGAGGCTTGGAAAGTTGTTGAAGCAGCTCACTCTAGTGAATGTGGAGGGCACGTTAATGGTCAGGCTTTGGCAAAGAAGATTCTTAGACAGGGCTATTACTGGCCAACCCTAGAAGAAGACTGCTCCACCTATGTCCGTAGGTGTCTTCAATGCCAACTTCATGCCGATAAAATCCATGCTCCCGCTTCCTCTCTCCATCCTCTCTCTGCTCCTTGGCCATTCTCCATGTGGGCTTTTGATATTGTAGGCCCACTAGGTGATCCTAATGCTCAGGTTAAACAAAAATCTTTCATTCTAACTGCTACCGAGTACTTCACCAAGTGGGCGGAAGCTGAAGCTTATGCAGAAATCAAAGCTACCATAGTATGCCGCTTCATTCTCAAGAATATCATTTCGCGGTTTGGAGTGCCAAGTGATATCATCACCGACAACGGGCCTCAATTTGTATCTCAAGAACTGCAGGACCTCTGTAAGAAATTTAATATTTCATTGCATCATTCATCACCATACTACCCTCAAGGCAACGGCCAAGCCGAGGCCACAAACAAAACCCTTCTTAAAATTATTAAGAAAACATGTGAATCGCATAAGTTTGCGGATTGGGCCGACAAATTGATAGAAGCTCTATGGGCTTATCGCACCTCTGTCCGTACTCTCACGGGACAGACTCCTTTTGCTCTCACTTATGGGATGGAGGCGGTACTCCCGTACGAGATCTTGATTCCTTCCCTAAGAGTGCAGCTAGACAAAGAACTTAATCTCGATGAACGTCGAGAGGCGTTGCTAGTCCAACTGGAACTCTTAGATGAGAAGAGGCTTAACGCGGCCAATCACGTCTCTGTTTATCAAAAACGTGTCTCGCGATATTTTCAAAAGAAGGTTATCAAAAGGAAATTTCAAGTGGGTAACATGGTTTTGAAACGTAAATTTATTAGATCAGCAGGTCCTAGGTCTAAGCTGCAACCCAACTGGGAAGGACCGTTTGTAATTAAAGAAAGCTATCCTGGGACCGCGTATCGTCTTGTTAACGCGGAGGGCGAAGAATTGCCTAATCCGTGGAATGGGGTATATTTAAAGCGTTTTTATCCATAGAGTCAAGCCAGCAACGGCCTGGTGGCGGGGTGGTCCTTTACTTGATCATGAAGAGAGGCCCCTGGTTCAATATTCACACACTACACGGCCCCCGTGATTCGGTTTTCCTCTTTCGCGCAACACCGTTTCTCCCTTGGCCATGTTTAGGGGCAAGTGAAAATCCTTGTTTTTTCTCTTCTTTCGGTTGAAAATAGGGGCAAGCGGTGAATAAGGGTGAAAGAACTGATCTAGACACCCCGATAAAAAGAGAGGTCTCAAATAGGGGCAGTCTGTTATGACCTGATTCCGCGTTCATAAAAGTAAAAGAAATAAAAGAAAAGGGGCAAAATCAAGACAAAAGCTAAAAGCTCACTCAAAAGCTCGAAGCTCAAAAGTCTAAAAGCACCAAAGAGAATGAAACTAGGCATGGCAAGTGTGGCAGTACAGTTTCCCTGCGGGATGTCATGAGCCCGGTCGTATGCGTGCCTAGAGCGGATGAAGGTTCGATGATGGACACAAAGTCCCGGCGCAACAGACCAAATTCTTTGAAAAAGGGGCTGTCGTGGGAGGAACTTAAGCCCTAAAATCCTTATACCTATTGTCGGCTTCCCTGTTAAACTCTCTGTTATTTTCCAAGGACTGGATCGTACTCCGGGTCTAGCCTCGGTAGAGGCACCGTTAAGCAGAATTGGACCCCGACCATGGGCGGTCACCCATAACGCACGTTGTACTTGGAAAGCCCTCCCTAATGAGATATGAAGGTCTCCCGTCGTCGGGTTTGAGCTGCCTTTCAAAATCTAAAAAAAATCAAATATTTCAAAATTAGAAAAATCAAATAGTTCAAAACCTAAAATTTTAAATATTTTAAAATCCAAAAAATCAAATATTTTAAAATCCGAAAAAAATCAAATATTTCAAAATTTAAAAAAATTAAATATTTCAAAACCCAAAAAAATCAAATATTTCAAAACTCAAAATCTAAAAAAATAAAATATTTCAAAACACCAAAAAATCAAATATCCTCAAAACCACAAAAATATTTTCATCATCATGATTTGCATTCATGGCATGCATTGCATTCATTGTTCCTTTGTGCTATTTGCCTATTTAATAAAGGCTTACTGTAGCGACCCGGATTCCGGATACCAGGTATACCCGGTAGGACTACCGAATACACGTGATACCACAAGGAACCCGCGAGGCCTCCCAAGAGCGGTAAAGCTCCGAAGGGATAAAAGGTATGTGTATAGTACATTGAAGCCACAGAGATATAACAGTAAGTAATTAAATTTCATTAGATTAGTTTACTAAAGTAGCAGAAATAAAATTACTTTTTAATTAACAGTTTCAATTTAACAATTATACACCAGAGTCAAGTCCAAAGCTAAAGACAGTAAGTCTAGCAAGTACAGTCGACAGAAAAGAAAGGCGTACCGCAAAGTCGGGGGAAGCCCGACGCAGGTACCAGCTGGCCACAACGACACGTAACGAGCACGCGCACCAGGAACCACACGGAAGTAGAACGAACGACGTCACCCCACCTGAAAAGTAGGGGTGAGCCTCGTGTCACTGGCTCAGTAGGGGTCACGCGGATCCCCACTGAAAAACACGCAGTAACACGGAACAACAATAACGAAAACAGCAGGTGTAGTAAAGCAGGAAAACTACACTACAAAGCTGTAAAAAGGACGAGAACAGTAGGAGTAGGGAACAAGCTAAGAGCAAGGGAAGCTAAAAGAAAAGGTAGAAGCAAGGCCGTAAAACCCAGAACACGGCCACCGAGAGGAACTCGGCTCCCTAAGCTACTCCAAACAGCAATAGAAGGGCGACTCTGATATGACAAAGTCAGGAGTTACCGATCTACTGACATGACACCAGGCCTAAGGCGAAGACCTGCACGGATGGACAAAAGACAGACACAACAGATACGATGGCACACACGACTTAGAACGTCGTGCACGTAACGTCACACTGACCTCGAGTAGGGCCACATAAAGGCTAACTCGGGAAGGTCACGACGCACTAGAAACGTCGAGAGTAACGCGTCACGTGACAGAAGCACCCCCTCGTAAAAAGAACAGCCAGCTGCGTTCACTGACGTCTTATGCTGCGCCACAAGTGTCTCGCCTACGGTACCGCTGAAACCACGACAGAGTCGCAGACACGCGCTGAACCAAAAAGGAACAACATCATCAAGTAACCAGTCAGGGTCACGCTCGTCGACGTAAGTCCAAAGCCCCTGACCACGTGTGCACACACTGGCTCTAGCCTAAGCCAGGTACTCCAGCTAGTTTTCTCCCTCGGTAGGACACTACCGTTGGCTGGGAGCCCACGGAACTAGCTTACAAACCGTATCTTGGGAACACCCCTCCGCCATACCAGGCGGGTCGGCAACTCAAAGGCCTTAGGGCAACAACAAACGGAGGCTCACATGACACAGAGACTCAAAACACAAGTGCTGAAGTACAAGCGGGCAAGAACGCCCCACGACACGTACTTCGAAGCACCAATGGCAGCACAGCCACTGCCGATAGACTCAAGGCAAGGTAACTAGTCCTACCACGTAACGATCCTTGAGTCGGACGACTCAAAGGCAAGATCCTCACAGACAGCGGAACAAGCCGCCAATCGGTCTAATCCAAAGCCGCGAGAAACGACACTCCGCAGGAAACGGCTCACGGAGACCTGAGGGAACATCGAGGACCCTCGGACACGCTTGGACACGCAAACCAAGGTAAAACAGTACCTCGAGGCATCCAGAACCAGTGTCTTAGACTGGACAGAACCGCCAAGACACCCACACAAGGTCACTAGTCAACCACTGGGTCACCCCGGGTTGGCCGGAACCCAACAAGGGCACACAAGCACAAACCCACTTGGCCACCTCGGAACACGGTTACAGCCCTCACAGGACATCGGGTGATGTCCACGTGACAATGGCGAACCCCAAGGTCAAGCCAAGATATCGGAAACCAAACCACCGGTAAGCCACTCTCTGGGCATAGGCCATCCATCACTCGGCCGCTAGGCAAACCAAGCAGTCAAGGAGGACTTGCCACGCCACCAGAGGCAAAGACACTAGCCGTCCTAGACTAGGTCGCTCGGAGAAACTATAGCAGTCAAGGGATAGACCGCACACAATTCACCCGAACCGACCGCTCCAGAGAACCACCGGACAAACAAACCAACACTAGCAGTCCAGGACAGGACCACTAGAAACACCACCCTAACTCACGTAGACGACCGACACGAAACAGATAGGACAACGGTTGAACCATCAAGGCCAACCAACTTAAATTCTAGACTAGGTCTAAAACCACGCTAATACGAATACTGAGGCAGACCACAAGCTACCGAGACCATTCCCTCAAGACAGGAATGCAAGGGAAGCCACACACACATGCGGGGGAATCCCACCGCACACACGCCGCTACACGGCGACTCGATCTAGAGTGACACAAAGCCCGGGATACACGCATTCATGGGCATGCTAATCGAAGTAACTCGGCACTTCCCGACATCCCAAAACAAGGGCACGGAACCCATGGGGTGTCCGGGACACTCTCACGACTGAAGGTCAACCATTGGACCACAACCGGGTCGACCGGAGACCAAAACCAACCAATCAAAACACGCTCCATAGTCACGGTCATCTGGTGACCGCGACTACACAGTCACGGTCGCCTGAGGACCGCGACTAAACAGTCACGGTCACCTCGGGACCGCGACTAGCCTGACATAAAACCGTGGTAACGGTCACCTGAAGACCGCGACAAGACTGAGGCGATCTGTTGCAAGACCGCGACTCTTGCCGACTCGCTCGGCCGTGTAAACACGGTTCTCCTAAGACCGCGACTACACAAACGCAGTTACTGGTGGACCGTGTTCAGTTCGGAAAATCGAGAACGGCGGGAAAAACAAGGGGAAGACCGAATCGGCCCGTTCCACGCCCCATTTACGCCGAAACGCAGGGGAAACAAAGGCAAACCATGAAAAATAACATCTGGAGGCTACAAAGCCTACATGCATGCATTAAAACAAGAGATCGGGGCGATTTCAACGAATCGACCCTAAACGAGTCACCGAGGTTTCCGGACTCCTACCGGCCTCGAATGACCACCGATCGACACAAAATTAACGTGGATGGGATCCAGACATCCCAGTGGTCAATTTGAAACTAACTATGCCGCGAATGGTTGCCGTTTTCCGGCGAACCCTACAAAACCCAAAAATCACGGTTTAGGTAAAACAAGCCGAAACTCAGCCATTTTCGCGCCGAACAACGTGCAATGGTAGGGAAAACGAGCAGGAGGAAGTGAGGATCCGTCACCCTACCTCCACCGAAGAAACCGTGCCCCAAAGGGACTAAACCGCGTCGAAAACCGCGCCGCGAGCTCAAACGCCGGCTTTGAATCCACCATTCGGGATCGCGCAAAAACCACTCTGATCCTCGCTCCATCACGCACCTCAGCAGCTCCCCAACGTCGCCACCTCACCAGCGGACCCCTCCTTCTGCAGTCGGAGGGGAGAAGGTGGGAGGACGAGAGAGAACGGGAGAGAGAGGGAGAGAGCGCGAGAGTGACGAGAGAGAGGAGGGGGGGTTATATAAAAAAGAAATTAGAAAATTTTCTAATTTCGAAAATCTGATAATTGAGCCGAAAATGCAATAATTCAAAAAAATACGCAAAAATAGTCAAAACGACCGGCTCGAAGAGTACATCGTCGCTGCAGCATCCATGAGTCAATGAACTAACAATTAAACTCACCGTAGGGTTCCGTAACTAGTACGAGAGAAAAACCCACACGGCTCGTAAAGCTCAACTCGGAAGCCACAAAAGCGAACCGAAACTCACCGAAACAGATCCGAAAGATCCAATAAAGATCCAACAAGACCTACAAAGGATCCAGCGGAAAATCCAGGACATTACATCCTCCCCTCCTTTAAGAAATTTCACCCTCAAAATTTAAGGACTAGCAAGGGTAAGCAGGGAAGAACAACCCGACAGCACAACCACGAAAACAACACAAATCTCGAGAAACACAGCTCAGAGGAACATCGTCAGACCATAATCACCGGCACACGCTCTGGGTTGAGCACGACACAAGTGAACACAAGTCTGACACCTCCGAAACAAGGCAACGTCGCTTACGTCTCGCAGGGGAAAGAGACACGACTTCCCCAACAACAGACATCAAAGAAGCGAAACGACATACACGGCGAGTATCAGCTTAAACAAGGAGTCACAATTCTCTCAGCTGACAGCTCGACCACATCATCTGCTCCAGTGCCAAAGGCAACAAGAAACACCTGGCACACAAGACGCCAACGACAACAGCACTGCTGGACCGCAAACACAATCAAGTCAGTCCTCACTTAGATGTCATATCTGATCGAGTCGCAAGCTAACTCTAAGGAGAAAGAGTACAGCAAGGTTAACCGACAAGACCTGGTCCAAGATAGAGACACAAAATTAATAGACAAAATCATAGAGAAACAGCGCCAAAACACCAACAGCAACAGTAGCACTAGCAGAATTTCCGGTTCCGCACGGAACACAGAACCATGGAACACAACTGCAAGCAGGGTCACATCACGGCAGAGGAACAGCTGAGCACACGACCACAAGGGACGGGTCACGCATCACACTGCTCACCAAGAAAAGACCCACAACAATGAGGAAACAACAACAATCTCGGGGAACGCAACTCAAGGACTACGAACACGCCTCGAGAGCATAACACCCAAGAGAAAAAAACGCAGAGTAGAGCGTACTCAGTCAGCAGGAATGCCGACAAATTCCCCAACACTCACAAATGCCAATGCCAACAGCTGAAAACCACCATCAACGGCACGGTAACAGACGATATCGAGGCACAGGAAGCCAAGATGAAGTCACATCGAGAAGAAACAGATCTCTAGACCCGTGGGTAATCAGCCCACACGCTTCAGCTGTGCACTCAACAACGCACACAGGCATCAGAACGACCTCGACAATCGCATCTCAGCACACACCAGATGCCTTCGCAATCTATGAAGATCGCAAACAACACACCATGAGTACCGATCCGGCGAACAACCGATTACCAGGAGCCAAGTGCAACAGGAGAAGAGTACCAGCTTCAGCACAAAGCACAAGGAAAATGCTAATCTCGGCTTACCTTCACGTCTGGAAAATGATAAATGAGCCTTCATAACACGTCGACCGCTGGACACGGCACGACAAACACGGTGCACAACAGCTCTTAACACCATGATGGAGTCCAAAGCCAAGCAACCGTATAACAAAGAGCAGATCAGGCTCAGAATAAACACTGTCCACACTTAAGCAGACACAGGACAAAGGCATCACTAAGATAGCAATTCCAAGGCAAACCTCGAAAAGATTCCACCAGAAGGGATGAGAAGTAATTAAGCTCAACCACGAAAGCTCACCAGGAAGGGAAAATCCTAGCTTGCCCGAGCAACTTCTCAAACACGAAATCTAACCGAGCACTTCAACAGAAGTGAAACACATCAGGAGTTGAACAGACTCAAGCCAGGACGACCAAGACAATGTGAGAACGTGCACGGTCATCAGACCAAGGCCAAAGGTCAACAGCAACCTGATCAACATAAAGAGAAAACCTCGAACAACGTACTGCAGATTCAAGCCTTCCGGCGAACTCTGCCAAGTACAACTTGATCAAAACAAACACAACGACGAAAAAGAAACACCTCGTCACATCCTGACGAGAGCAGGACCATCTCGTACAGTGCCAGGACAGCACGCACAAGACAACATACGAAGAAAACAACGCGATAAAGAATCGCAAACCGAAGCCAGCTGAAGACTGTACTGGACTTTCAGGACTCTGGATACTGTATATCTCGGATTCCCATGTACTTCACACAACAACGCTCTGATAGCTCAGAAAAGAACTCTGAACATCTCAGAACACTGCTCTGATACCAGCTGTAGCGACCCGGATTCTGGATACCAGGTATACCCGGTAGGACTACCGAATACACGTGATACCACAAGGAACCCGCGAGACCTCCCAAGAGCGGTAAAGCTCCGAAGGGATAAAAGGTATGTGTAGAGTACATTGAAGCCACAGAGATATAACAGTAAGCAATTAAATTTCATTAGATTGGTTTGCTAAAGTAGCAGAAATAAAATTACTTTTTAATTAATAGTTTCAATTTAACAATTATACACCAGAGTCAAGTCCAAAGTTAAAGATAGCAAGTCTAGCAAGTACAGTCGACAGAAAAGAAAGACGTACCGCAAAGTCGGGGGAAGCCCGATGCAGGTACCAGCTGGCCACAATGACACGCAACGAGCATGCGCACCAGGAACCACACGGAAGCAGAACGAACGACGTCACCCCACCTGAAAAGTAGGGGTGAGCCTCGTGTCACTGGCTCAGTAGGGGTCACGCGGATCCCCACTGAAAAACACGTAGTAACACGGAACAACAATAGCGAAAACAGCAGGTGTAGTAAAGCAAGAAAACTACACTACAGAGCTGTAAAAAGAACGGGAACAGCAGGAGTAGGGAACAAGCTAAGCGCAAGGGAAGCTAAAAGAAAAGGGAGAAGCGAGGCCGTAAAACCTAGAACACGGCCACCGAGAGGAACTCTGCTCCCTAAGCTACTCCAAACAGCAACAGAAGGGCGACTCTGATCTGACAAAGTCAGGAGTTACCGATCTGCCGACACGATGCCAGGCCTAAGACGAAGACCTGCACGGATGGACAAAAGACAGACACAACAGACATGACGGCACACACGACTTAGAACGTCGTGCACGCAACGTCACACTGACCTCGAGTAGGGCCACAGAAAGGCTAACTCGGGAAGGTCACGACGCACTAGAAACGCCGAGTGTCATGCGTCACGTGACGGAAGCACCCCCTCGCAAAAAGAACAGCCAGCTGCGTCCACTGACGTCTTATGCTGCGCCACAAGTGTCTCGCCTACGGTACCGCTGAAACCACGGCAGAGTCGCAGACACGCGCTGAACCAAACAGAAACAACATCATCAAGTAACCAGTCAGGGTCACGCCCGTCGACGTAAGTCCAAAGCCCCTGACCACGTGTGCACACACTGTCTCTAGCCTAAGCCAGGTACTCCAGCTAGTTTTCTCCCTCGGTAGGACACTACCGTTGGCTGGGAGCCCACGGAACTAGCTTAAAAACTGTATCTCGGGAACACCCCTCCGCCATCCGCAGGCGGGTTGGCAACTCAAAGGCCTTAGGGCAACCACAAACGGAGGCTCACATGACACAGAGACTCAAAACACAAGTGCTGAAGTACAAGCGGGCAAGAACGCCCCACGACACGTACTTCGAAGCACCAATGGCAGCACAGCCACTGCCGACAGACTCAGGGCAAGGCAACTAGTCCTACCATGTAACGATCCTTGAGTCGGACGACTCAAAGGCAAGATCGTCACAGACAGCGGAACAAGCCGCCAATCGGTCTAATCCTAAGCCACGAGAAACGACACTCCGCAGGAAACGGCTCACGGAGACCTAAGGGAACACCGAGGACCCTCGGACACGCCTGGACACGCAAACCAAGGTAAAATAGTACCTCGAGACATCCAGAACCAGTGTCTCGGACTGGACAGAACCGCCAAGACACCCACACAAGGTCACTAGTCAACCACTGGGTCACCCCGGGTTGGCCGGAACCCAACAAGGATACACAAGCACAAACCCACTTGGCCACCTCGGAACACGGTTACAGCCCTCACAGGACATCGGGTGATGTCCACGTGACAATGGCGAACCCCAAGGTCAAGCCAAGATATCAGAAACCAAACCACCGGTAAGCCACTCTCTGGGCATAGGCCATCCATCACTCGACCGCTAGGCAAACCAAGCAGTCAAGGAGGACTTGCCACGCCACCAGAGGCAAAGACACTGGCGATCCTAGACTAGGTCGCTCGGAGAAACTATAGCAGTCAAGGGATAGACCGCACACAATTCACCCGAACCGACCGCTCCAGAGAACTACCGGACAAACAAACCAACACTAGCAGTCCAGGACAGGACCACTAGAAACACCACCCTAACTCACGTAGATGACCGACACGAAACAGACAGAACAACGGTTGAACCATCAAGGCCAACCAACTTAAATTCTAGACTAGGTCTAAAACCACGGTAATACGAATACCGAGGCAGACCACAAGTTACCGAGACCATTCCCTCAAGACAGGAATGCAAGGGAAGCCACACACACATGTGGGGGAATCCCACCGCACACACGTCACTACACGGTGACTCGATCTAGCGTGACACAAAGCCCGAGATACACGCACTCATGGGCATGCTAATCGAAGCAACTCGGCACTTCCCGACATCCCAAAATAAGGGCACGGAACCCATGGGGTGTCCGGGACACTCTCAAGACCGAAGGTCAACCATTGGACCACAACTGGGTCGACCGGAGACCAAAACCAAGCAATCGAAACACGTTCCATAGTCACGGTCATCTGGTGACCGCGACTACACAGTCACGGTCGCCTGAGGACCGTGACTAAACAGTCACGGTCACCTCGGGACCGTGACTAGCCTGACATAAAACCATGGTAACGGTCACCTGAAGACCGTGACTAGACAGTCACGGTCGCCTGCAGACCGCGACTAGACTGAGGCGGTCTGTCACAAGACTGCGACTCTTGCCGACTCTCTCGGCCGTGTAAACACGGTTCTCCTAAGACCGCGACTACACAAACGCGGTTACTGGTGGACCGCGTTCAGTTCGGAAAACCGAGAACGGCGGGAAAAATAAGGGGAAGACCGAATCGGCCCGTTCCACGCCCCATTCACGCCGAAACGCAGGGGAAACAAAGGCAAACCATGAAAAACAACATCTGGAGGCTACAAAGCCCACATGCATGCATTAAAACAAGAGATCGGGGCGATTTCAATGAATCGACCCTAAACGAGTCACCGAGGTTCCCGGACTCCTATCGGCCTCGAATGACCACCGATCGACACAAAATTAACGTGGATGGGATCCAGACATCCCAGCGGTCAATTTGAAACTAACTATGCCGCGAATGGTTGCCGTTTTCCGGCGAACCCTACAAAACCTGAAAATCACGGTTTAGGCAAAACAAGCCCAAACTCAGCCGTTTCCGCGCCGAACGACGTGTAATGGCAGGGAAAATGAGCAGGAGGAAGTGAGGATTTGTCACCCTACCTCCACCGAAGAAACCGTGCCCCGAAGGGACTAAATCGCGCCGAAAACCGTGTCGCGAGCTCAAATGCCGGCTTTGAATCCACCGTTCGGGATCGCGCAAAAACCACTCCAATCCTCGCTCCATCACGCGCCTCAGCAGCTCCCCAACGTCGCCACCTCACCAGCGGACCCCTCCGTCTACAGCCGGAGGTGAGAAGGTGGGAGGACGAGAGAGAACGGGAGAGAGAGGGAGAGAGCGCGAGAGTGACGAGAGAGAGGAGGGGGGTTATATAAAAAAGAAATTAGAAATTTTTCTAATTTCTGAAAATCTGATAATTGAGCCGAAAATGCAATAATTCAGAAAAATGCGCAAAAATAGTCAAAACGACCGGCTCGGAGAGTACATCGTCGCTGCAGCATCAATGAGTCGATGAACTAACAATTAAACTCACCGTAGGGTTCCGTAACTAGTACGAGAGAAAAACCCACACGGCTCGTAAAGCTCAACTCGGAAGCCACAAAAGCGAACCGAAACTCACCGAAATAGATCCGAAAGATCCAATAAAGATCCAACAAGACCTACAAAGGATCCAGCGGAAAATCCAGGGCATTACACTTACCCCCTTGACCAAGAATCAAGAACTGGTCATTTCTTAACTTGCTACAGGCAAGGGGTTAAGCCTAAAACAGATTTAATATGTTCCTTGTTTATGTGTGTGCAGGGGTATGTTGAAGACTAGGTTTAGCATTTCTATCACTGAACGGTCCTCTGGCGACCGTTTTATCCCTTCCAACGGCCAACATCAGGCCGTTCCATACTTCACACGGCTTTATTCAGACCGTTCCAATCTCTAGCACTTTCTGGAATCAACGGTCCTTACTAGACCGTTCGTAAACCAGAACGGTGCATTCTTGACCATTTTACCATCTCCAAAGGTCCATGTTCTTAACTCTGCCGTTGATCTGGTATACGGTCCAATTCTGGCAGTTTACCTCTCTAGAGCGGTTAGACTCTAACCGTGTATCTAACTAAGCGGTCTCGTTGTGGGCCATTTTCACCCTGTTCCTATCTCAAACTTATTTAATCACAGGCAAGAAAGGCCAAGCTCAAACCAATCCAATCATTTTATTCATTCAAATGCAAAGATTTCTAAGCATACATCTCTATTTCAACATCATGAAAACAAAAAATCACTCAATCCTCATACGGGCATCCCCGCGAGGCCTAATCTCTCTCAGCTCTCTCACATATGCCTGGTACGCCTCTTGGAGCTTTGTCACCTCCGCCGGTAGGGTAAGCACCCTACTAATCTCCCACATGATCAGGGCTCTCCTGATCGCCTGCTCGTCCTCCTCTGACCCGAACCTCCTCGCCTATAGTGCGAGAAGATGGGGTAGTGCTGGAAGTGTAGTCCGGGGTAGTCCAATCTGAAAGAAGCACCAGTGCGGGCTGTACATCGCCAGAGCAGTGTCACCCACGAGCCTCAGTCCAAGCCAGGCCTCCTACGAAGCCTAAAGGTAGTGCCGTGGAGGAAAGATGGGCGCATCACGAACCGGTCCAGGGGCAGGGTGTTGATGTAGAGGCGCCACTCGTCCCTCGTCTTCTTATCTGCCGTCCTGCACTCCACCTCCTGAGAGAACTTGAAAGGACCACCAATAAAGAACAAGGGATGGCCGTCCAGCTCATTGAACGGCCTCATAATGGGCCGTGTATTTTCACGTTCATATTCAAATTTGTAATGCCTGAGCGGCCCCAGCTGAACCGTTTAGATGGTTGAGCGGCCTATTTGTAGACCGTTCATGTGCTGAATAATGAAATTGCTTTGTGAGTCCCATTTTGCTGCATTATGTGACTAAATGGCTGATTTCTTTTTTGGCTTGAATGATTATTTCATGATGGAATATTGTAAAACCCTGTTCATAAATTCTTTGCAGCACCACTTCAAAAATGCCATTTCGCCTGCACAGGTAAGTCAGGTATGGCCTTCTACCCCTGTATCCATTATTGCATTACTATACGGTATTATGCTATATTATCTCGAGAACCAGTTGGTTATTTACGTGTTCCAGGATCTGATGTTCCCCTATAACAAAAATAATGATGATCCAGGTTCGTGTGTTTAATCATCGGATAGGCCGTTAGGTTGGGGAATTTAGGGAAGGATGGTTCTATCTCGCACGCCATGGTTGCAGATAGTGTCTTGACTCTGATTCTCCAAGTCTAGCAATATTATTCTCGAGTATTTTCTATTTTGTGACTTTCTTTGCATTTGTTTTAATGATTATTTTTATTGTAGTCCAGCATGCATCATACGCATCTTTTGAGCATTCATGACCCATGGTTTGTCTGAAAGTGTCTCATTTGTGATGGATGATTGTGCGTTCATGATTTCGAGTGAGAGGAACTATTCCATTCAGAGTTGGAAGGTTTTCTCTGATCTGTTCACCTGGTTTGATTGACTGAAGGTCCCTGTCTGGAGTTTTAGTCCGTTTCTTTACTTTTGTTGATTATTCTGGTCTCCTCATTGGTCCGAGGGATTGTGTCCCCCATGAGGTTGATCGTGTGTTTTTCTTTCGTTTAGTTAATTTCTCCAGATTGGTGTCGTTTTGGTTCGGTTGTTCCTTGTGTTTGGTTCGGAGTTTTCCAGAAGATTCCTATCGCTCATTGGCAATGAAACATGTGTCTTTTACCTTAACGCCCGCTTTTTAGTCCGCTCCGCTTCATTTCCGCTTCATCTCCATATTTCACTTCGCTTTCACTTCACCTCCGCTCGCTCTCCTGCAAAGAGGACGTTAAGGAGGGGCATCTGTTGACACCCGTTTTTTACCTATGAGTTGAGTCATTCCTATTACTATCATTTGTTGATGTCTCGAGTTGTCCGTCGCTCATTGGGCTATTTTCAGGCACGCTTTTGGGCTTATTTTATGGGTATCTCCCTCCCTGGCTGAGTTTTCTCTCGGATTTGGGCTTAATGGGCCTTGATTTCGCTTGATCGCCGGGTTAAATGGGATTATTTATCTCATTTTGTCAATTTCAAACGCCCAGGTTGTACGTGGTCTTGCCATTTTCTCCGCGGTTTCTCAACCAAATGGGGTGCCGTTTGATTTGGGTGGAAGATAAAGGTATTATCTATGGATTTTGTTTTATCATTTCAGATTAATCTTCATTAAAAAATCCAATTTCGAGATTGGACTTTCAAGGGTCTATAAATAGAACCTCTGATCCAAGCTTGAAAAGGGGAGATAAAACGTCGACGGCGAAGCTCTGCCGAACTTTTGAACGAACTGTAGCAAGGGAGGGAGGCTTTTTACATCCTCTTAAGCCTCTGGTTCAGGGAGTAATCGTTGTTTTGTGTTCTAGTCCAGGTTTTTGAGTCCTCTTTTCATTCATTGCATGTTCCTTTCATCATCTCTTCTCCCACGTTTTTTCACTTCTCACACCATTTCACACCCTCCAATTCATTTTTTACGCCCTTTAGGCGTTTAAAAACCTCCCAGGTATCGCCCCTTCCAAGTCATTATGTCAATTTTTCATTTCGTTCTATAGTTACTACACTTCTTAAGGCTGATTTGGGTGTTGTTTGCTTGTCTTCCACATCGTTTTATAGGTCAGCATCATCATAGCACGAGGCCCATTCCCTCTGGCCGACCGGAAGGGGTGGAGGATCAGGTCTCACAACTTTGAAGTCTGGCACTTTGGACGGTCGTCTTCCGTCTGTTTGCAGATAAGAGCGGTCCTTTACGAGCCGTTCGGATCCTGTAGGCGACTGTCTGCGAACCGTTCTATTGCCAGAATTGTCTTCGTTCCGCACCCTTTTCAGTGCTGTGAGCGGTCTATCGAGCGACCGTTCTATACATTAGGCGGTTCTTCCAGGACTGTGTACTGCTGCAGCGCTGCATCTTGGGCGAGTGCTTTCTCCCTCTTTCCAAGGTACGTTTTACCATCCGGTACCCGTGTCTTGGTGGCGATCACGATGACACACACTTCTCCACTCTTTCTTTCTTCCTTAGTTTGGTTTGTCTTTACACTTTGATTACTAGAAAAGGAAGGTAAGGAGAAAGAAAAGGTGGGAAAACATGTCAATAGCGTGGTGGAGCTCGTTCGCGAGTTCATGAAGCCGACGTTGGTTTGAGGCATGTTTTCGCATGGAATCATCATCCTCGGTGCGGGATCTCATCGTGAGAGGTAGGGGGATGGATCCCTGGCCCTTGTATTCTATTTTCCCGCAATTTGTAGGCCAAGGTGAGGCCGAGAGTGGGTTTTCCATCAATTTAGGGCGGTTTTTCCATGTTTAGGGCGAGTAATGGTTTTCGCCGGATTGGGCGACGTTTCCCCATTTATTTACATGCATTTACTAGTTTGGGACCTAGGGCAAGGTCCCCGATCTTTTTCCCCTTGATCGGGATCGAGTGGGGCGCGGAATGGGACCCCATGGTAGGGGTCGGGTTGAGAAATTGCCAATTTTGGTCGACCGACCGGGGGAGTTTGGTCGATCGAATCGGTTCGCCATGGATGGGCGACCGTGTTGGTTCGGTCGACCGACCCCTGAGGGTCGGTCGACCGACTCTCTGCTGGCAGGTCGAACGACCCCAGGAGTAGGTCGACCGAACCCAGTCCCCTTTGCCTATTTTGGCCTCCGTTCGACCTGGTTGAGACCCTTTGGTCGACCTTTGGCCCCGTGGATGTCTTGGACACCCCGTGGGGACCGAGATCATGTTTTTGGATGTTCAGAGGAATCATGAAACCTTGATTAGCATGCTCGTATGGTTATGAGGGTCCGGATGATCCCATGTGTTTTGGGCTTCCTCATTGTGCTAGTTCAAGTCACCGTGTATTTGTGTATGTACAGAGGGCTGTACAGTCCCCGCACAATGTTAGCTTCTTCGGAAAGTGATTTCCATGTGGGCCATGAGTATGGCCAATGATTGTGAGTCTCGTGACCCAGCCAGGGGTGTTGGGGGCTTCTTAGTCTCCCTTAGAGAGAGAATGAACCCGGTGGTTGTGAGATGCCTTATGAATTCTTTTGACCGTGGTTTCGGACTCTTGGACAAGGATAATTTGACGGCATGGTGCCATATGGTACAACGGCCTTGGGATGAGTCGCGTGACTCTATGGCCATTGGTTTAGCGAGTCTAGCAAGTCGTCATGAGTCTGGTGGCACTGAGCCACCCTGTGTTCTATGATACTTATGGTAGGTGCGTGCATAGCCCATTAGTACTTCGGTGTTTCTTCTATCGAGAGTTTCTACCTTGAGTGACCCTCCCACTAGATGTAGTTGGTCTGGGCACGTAGTTGCCGACCCACCTGGGAGTGGTGGAGGCTAGACCCGAGTAGACGATTTTTAAGCGGGTTGCCGTAGGGCCCCTTGCCTTTGCAGCCTGAGTCTAGCTGGGGGGAAAATCAGCTGGAGGACCCAACCTAGAATAGTTGGTCTTTGTGTGCACACGTGGTTGGGGGCGTTGGACACGCGCTGATGAGTGCGACCCCAGCTAGTCCTTGTTTGTGGTTACTGGTGTACGGTGTCTCAATTTCCGCCTGGGGCGAGGTAGGGAGACACCTGAGATTGTGGACTAAGTCATCAGTGGACGCATCTGGCCTTGCTTCTAGTGGGCAGTTCTCCTGTCACGTAAGATGAGTTTCTTCGTGGTTCTTCGGGTGATTTCTGAACATTTTCCCGACATTCAGGTCGAGGGTTCCACCAGTAGGCCGAGACTTGTTCACGACAGTGAGATCGTCACCTTACCCCCGGACTGCGTGGTCTGGGCTATGGCCTTCATCGGCGAGGACGGGCCTGCACGATAAGAGTGTCATGGTTCCTTTCCCAGTAGCATAGCCATGGTTTCGCCATTGGTTTGGCGGTTCCAACTGTGAGGTCGGCGTTTACTTTTCGTTACTCGTAGGAGTAGTTTAGAGAACTATGTTTCCGTTGCCGTCTATTGCTATTGTTGTTGTGGTTGTTCTTGCTATTATCATTGCTGTTTACCGCCGTTGTTTCGTGGTGGGGATCCGCGGGAACCCTACTGAGCCAATGAGATAAGACTCGCCCCTTTCTTTTCAGGTGTTACGGTTCCTCCTCGAGGTTCGGAGGTGCAGCGTGGAGGTTCGTAGTTGCCAGCTTGCCAGAGTCGGGACATACGCAACGATTGAGTACATTTTCTTTCCTGTAGACTCTACTTTGTGGACTTGACTTTGTAGTTAATTTATCAATTAAAAATATAATTTATTTCTATTGTTTAAACTTTTAATTTTGTAGTTATTTTCTACATTATTTTAAATTTCAATGTATCTCCACACACCAATTAACCCTTCCGAGACTTCTGACTCATGGGTGGCGGGCCAGGATTCAAATAGTATTGGATAATTCCCAGTATCTGGATCTTGGGTCGTTACAAGAACACTCTCTTGGAGAGAGCCTTGGCTGAGCGTATTTACAGATACATCATCTATCCAAGGAGCTGCAGATTACTATAGCAAAGGAATGAGCGTACCAAGCACTACATTCTGTGAACTTCAGCTGATAGAAGTATGAAGCCTAGTGTTGAGCGAAAGGCAAAGCCAGTTTATTCCTTAACTACATCTACGGCATGTTGAAGCAAGGAAGAAAGAGAAGTATCTTCCAACTGTAGCTATATCCACACATTTCTTATAGCTGCCTTCCATGATTCTCTACATTTATCTTTGAAGGCTTTTACCATTGTAGTTCAAGATAGCTATGGTTTCACTCTCATTCTTCTATCTTGAACAGATTGTATTTCAGTGTACACAACTTTGCCTATCAAGAGGCAATATCTGTGTAAACTCACTTAACATTAGTTCACTTCTCCTTGAGGGGAGAAGTCCCTTGCTTGCGGGCAAGAGTGCTTACAGGAGACTTAAAATTTTGTTTCCCTTGCTTGCGAGTAAGAGTGCCCACAGGAGACTTGAAATCCTAGGTTTGGCTGTGCCATGAAGTCAGTTGGGGCTCTTGTGAAAGAGTGCCCGTGGTTTGGCTGAACACCTGATCAAAAATAGCTAAATTTGGTTGTGCTTGTAAGTCAGCTGGAGCTCCAGTGAGTGAGTTCCCGTGGTGTAGTTGAACACTTGATCAAAAACAACCAATGTACTATTCCTTGCAAGGAGATAGTGGAAATTCTAGTAGTTGTTGGGTACTGAATATAGGACTGATTGAGGTCAGGACCGAATCAGTATAAATCCTTATGTCCTGTGAGATTGTCATTAGTGTGATTGATGTCTTTTTATTTCTGTTCACTATACCGCTGTAGCATTCACATTCCTGATCACATCATTACTATAATACTCACATATTAGTTTATAAGCACCTTAGGCTCATTCCTCATATGCTTAAGCACTAACAACTTTGACACTCATAGTTCTAAAACAGCTGTAGAGCTTTCGCATCTATTCCGCATTCATGAAAGCATTGTTTTATAACGATTTAAATAATGATTATCATGATCAAATTTTAATTACCCATTCACCTCCCTCTGGGTAAGCCATGTACTGGGCAACACTTTCCACCACGTTGAGTGCAAAATCATCGTCTACCCTTTTTAAAGAAGAGCCTGATCACAGATAAAAAAATGAAAATGTTGTGTTACAAGGCACCTGATATGAATGATTGTTACTTGCTATTGGAAACTAAACAGATGCAACATGTACCGAGATTTCCAAGGAACATTATACATCCATATTTCTTGCTTCATTCACATTAAGAAATGAGGATTTATACAAGGTAAAAGACATAAGTGTACATAGTCGTCAATTGTTATCAAAAATTTGATACTCGTATACACCATTCCGAATGTGTGTGTGTGTGTGTGTGTGTGTGTGTGTGTGTGTGTGTGTGTGTGTGTGTGAGAGAGAGAGAGAGAGAGTTTGACATCTATGCAGAACAATGATTCACAATTGCAATAGTAGTCAACAGTTTAGCGCTTAAACAGAGGCCGTTAGTACCCCCAACAGGAGTTGGAGCTCTCATAAAATCTTGAAGCCTACAATAGTGGTAGCCTCTGGAGCAAAGATGAAGCCGTGATCCATGCCCTCACCAAGCCTGTGCAAATTCTCCCCTTCCTCTTCTTTCTCTTCCCAATACTTCTCCAATGTCTTGATAGCCTTATGGTTTCTATGTCAGATCTTCAAAGATATGCAATTCCTTCAAAATCTTCAATGCAATCTCAGCACAGAAGAGAAAATTTTCACCCTATTCAAAACACGGTGTTAAGTCATCTAAAACATACACTTAGGGCTCCTTTGATAAAAGGGCAGGGTAGGGGTGAATACGTTGTATGTCTGCATCGGGGTGAATAGCTTATTGGATCCCTCCTACTCGAATACGTAATCTCCGTAAAATCGAAATTTGTTGTTTATTCTTGCACTAACCGGGGCCAAATCCAAATTTTATCAAAGCCAGTTTTAGTTGTTACCGGTAAAATTGGACGCTAAACCCTGTCCGCCGGGGAATGCACAATACCCACTTGACCTATTCGATTATCAAATGGAGCCTTAAGTAAATGAATGTATACAATTAATACCATACATACGTTGTGACGACCCAAGGATCCGAGTACCGGAAAGGAACCGGCGCGTCTCGAATCTCGGTCCGCCAACCCACGAGCCCGTAGACTCGGAAGGGTAGAAAGGAGTGGTGTGGGGGTACAAGAGAAGCTGCAACGACCACAGAGATAGCACAATAATCTAAAATAAAATGCACATAATAATATAAATAAATAAACTGCTACAAGGTCCACAGTGTCCCATGTCCAAAAGAAAGTACAGTCAACAGGAAAGAAAGTACAACAACACGGGGCATCCCCCGGCGTACAACAACACGGGGCATCCCCCGGAGTACAACTACGCGGGGCATCCCCCGGCTCTGGCAGACTGGCAACTAACCCCGGCTGGAAGACCCACGCTGAAACTCGGCCGCTCCTCCCGCCGACCCCGCCTCACCTGAAGAGCAGGGGTGAGCCTCATCTCATTGGCCCAGTAGGGATCCCGCGAATCCCCACCTCGCACGGAAAACGAGGAAGAAGAAGACAACCCTACCAACCGAGAGTACGGTAGAACCGACAAGCTAAAGTAAATAAACGGAAAAGTCGTCTACTCTAACAGTACCGTAGTACGGAACCTCGGTCCAACAAAACACGAGTCCACGCCTGCCAGTGAACAGGAGCACCATCCACAAGAAGAACGACCGGATGCGTCCCCTGACGTCTTACACCGCGTCACAAGTGTCTAGCTACAACGCCCCGGGCGTGAGACTCAGACACGCAACAAGTACCACACAACAAGGACTAGTTGGGGTCGCACTCGTCAGTGCGTGTGCCAAGCCCCCAACTACGTGTGCACACACAGACCATCTGCTCTAGGTCGGGTCCTCTAGCTGGTTTTCCCCCCCACCGGACTCTGGTGGCAAAGGCAAGGGGCCCTACGGTAACCAGCCTAAAAACCGCGTCACACTGGGTCTCGCTCTCCACCACTCCCAGGTGGGTCCGCACCCGCGTGCGCAAGAAGCTACGACTAGTGGACAGGTCACTGGAAGTAAGGACTAATCCACGGAAACCGCCGACCAAATCCTAGCACAGACTCTTGATGATCCTACGGTAGGTACGGAAGCCGGGGACACGCATGAGGTCCGACCGTCCCTCAAGTCACGCGGCACTCCTACCGAGGTAACTGATTCTCCGAGGAACCCCGGGCACCCCTGTGGCTCTCACTGGGTGCCCACGGCATCCCTAGGGCCACACGCCACAACCGGGTCTATAACTCATCCAACCGGAGGTCACGCTACCCGCAAAACGCGGTTCGGGGAAGGGAAAAGGTCGCGCTAGGTATCCCTAGCGTGACACCGAAGAACGCACTAGCTTTGGCTAGCACGATCTTCCATGTCGCGCTGCCCAAGGCTAGCGCGTTCAATCTGAACGCGCTAGTCTTGGATAGCGCGATCTGGAGATCGCGCTACCCGAACCAGGCGCGTTCCCCCACCGCCTTACTGTTTGTCTTCTCCGACGGACACGCTCGGACGACACAGCGCGTTCATCAAGAACGCGCCACTGGACTATAGCGCGACATCGGGCCGAGCCCGGTTCGCGAACTACGGCCGAAAATCACAAAACCACGCCCATTCACCCCCTTTGGTGAAGGGAAAACAATGGGGAATCACCCCACAATGACCTAGCATGCATCTAGAGCCCCCAAATCGATCAAAAACCCCACGAATCGACGGATCCGGCGCTCAAACCCTAAACATGGAAATAACCCTCCCGACATGAATCTAGCCCCTCTCGGCCTTTCCACGGCCTAGAAATCACGGGGAATGCTAGAAAGAGGGTAAGGATTCGTCCCCCTACCTCAAGGAAGCTCGAAATCCACCGAATCGCCGCCGATCTTCAAATCTAGCTCAACCACGAACTCCACATCCACGCGCCAATGGGGGCACCGCCGCGATCCTCTCGCCGCCGCCGTCGTCACCGCGCTGCCGCCAAGGTCCACCACCCGTCGCCGGAGGGGAAGGGGCCGCCGCGAGGTTCCAACGGGCAAGGAGGGGAAAAAGGGGAGGTGACCGTTGCGCGCTCACGGGAGGGGAAAGAAGGAAGAAGAAAAAGGGAAGAAAAAGAAAAAGAAAAGGCTTTAAATAGAAAATCTGAAAAATGCCAAAAATACCGAAAAATAGAAAAATACACCTCCTCGACCGTCTCGACGCGTTGATCGCAACGGTACCACTCGCGGGCTGGTGAACGACCCGGTTCACCCGCTACAGGGTTCCGAAGGACTCGCCGAAACCCGTACGCGGAAATCGGAAAACGCGCACGGAAAAGCCGCGACACACTCCGGGCCTCCGAAACGACTCCGGATCGCGCCGATCCGAACACGAAAGATGTCCGAAACGAAATTTCAGACACAACAGGATCGAACACCCTGACAAACCAGATCCGGGACCCATAACGAAGAATTCAAAAGATCCGGGACATTACAGCCCTCCCCCCTTAAACGAATTTCGTACTCGAAATTCAAGGACAAGGCATAAGGACGGGGGAAAGACTCACACAAACAAATAAGATACAACTCCCGCATCTCATCCTCACGCTCCCAAGATGCCTCGCCGCTAGAATGACGCTGCCAGACCACCTTAACCAGAGGAATAACCTTGTTCCGCAGGCGCTGCTCCCGCCGATCCTCAATGTGAACAGGAAACTCCGGAAGGGACAGATCTGGGGTCACCTCAGGCCAAACGGCATCCTCGAGAACATGAGAATCATCGGGCATGTACTTCCGAAGCATCGACACGTGGAACACATCATGCACGGCGGAAAGCTCCGGAGGTAGCTGCAACCGATAAGCAACTTCCCCAACACGCTCAACAATGGGGAAGGGACAAACGTAGCGGGGACTCAACTTCCCACGCCTACCGAAGCGCATCACGCCCTTCATGGGAGACACTCTCAAGAAAACTCGATCTCCGACAGCAAAGCTGAGAGGTCGCCTCCTACGATCGGCATAACTCTTCTGTCGGCTCTGAGCTGCCAACATCTTCTGCCGAACGAGATGCACCACCTCAACACACTGCTGCACCAAATCTGGTCCGGTCAAGGCACGCTCGCCCACCTCGAACCAATCAAGCGGAGTCCGACAAGGTCGCCCATACAACGCCTCATAGGGAGCCATACCGATGCTCGAATGATAGCTGTTGTTGTAGGCAAACTCCACTAATGGCAGGTGGTGGGTCCAACTCCCCTGCCACTCCAAGCAACACGCTCGCAACATGTCCTCCAAAGTCAGAATGGTCCGCTCAGACTGACCGTCCGACTGAGGATGATAGGCCGAGCTGAATGCCAACTCAGTGCCTAGAGCCCTTTGGAAACTCCTCCAGAATCCAGAAGTGAAACGGGGATCATGATCCGATACAATGGAGATAGGAACTCCATGCAACGGGACGATCCGCTCCACATACAACCGAGCCAAACGCTGCACGCTCCAACTGACTTTGACCGGCAGCAATCGCGCCGTCTTCGTCAGTCTATCCACTAGCAACCAGATACTATCCTCCCCACTGGACGTCCTCGGTAATCCAACCACAAAATCAGTGGTCACATGGTCCCACTTCCAAGTAGGAACATAGAAGGGCTAAAGTGTACCTCATGGTCGCTGGTGCTCGGCCTTCACCTGCTGACAGGTCAAACACCTGGCCACAAATTCTGTAACATCTCTCTTCATGCCAGGCCACCAAAACTGCCTCTTCAGGTTCTGGTACATCTTAGCCGATCCGGGTTGCACGGCATACCGACTCCCATGAGCCTCACGTAAAACCGTACGCCGTACCTGCCCCTCGGCCGGAACGTACAACCTACCTCTGAATCTCACAGCTCCATCCTCACCAAACTCCACCTCGGCCATCGACAGAATACGGGGTAGCTCGGGGTCCGCTCGCTGGGCCTCAGTCACCTGTCGACGCACCGCGGGCGTGACAGTCAGACTCGCAAGGACAGCCGAACCCTGGTCCTGAGGGACCTTGAGCCTAAAAGTCATGGCCGGGACCTGCCCCCAAAGCTTCCACTTCCTCAACAACATCTGACTGACTGTTACCCTCCTGCTCAGAGCATCAGGCACGACGTTCATCCTGCCAGGCTGATAAGACAGAGTAACATCATAATCCTTCATGTACTCCATCCACCGCCTCTGTCTGAGGTTAAGGTCCTTCTGCATAAACACATATCTCAAACTCTGATGGTCAGTGAAAAGCTCAAACCTCTCGCCGTACAAATAATGCCTCCAGATCTTCAGAGCGAAGATCACCGCTGCCAACTCAAGATCATGAGTAGGGTAGTTCACCTCATGTGGCTTCAACTATCGCGACGCATATGCCACAACTCTCCCATGCTGCATCAACACAGCACCGAGGCCTACCCCGGAAGCATCTGTACACACCACGAAACCACCCGAGCCAGATGGCAACACCAAAACCGGAGCAGTGGTAAGCAATCTCTTCAGCTCCATGAAGCTCCGCTCACACTCCTCCGTCCAGACGAACTACACCTCTTTCCGCGTAAGCCTGGTCATCGAGGCCGCAATACGAGAAAAATCCTGAATAAACCGCCGATAATAACCTGCAAGCCCCAAGAAACTCCGAATCTCCGTGACAGAACTCGGCCTCGGCCACTGCACCACCGCCTCGACCTTGGCCGGGTCCACGGAAACACCATCACCAGAAATAACATGTCCCAGAAAGTGCACCTCTCGGAGCCAGAACTCCAACTTGCTGTACTTGGCATACAACTGGTGATCGCGCAGGGTCTGCAATACCGCTCTCAAATGCTGTACATGCTCCTCAGCAGACCGCGAATATACAAGGATATCGTCCACAAACACAACCACAAACTGGTCCAAGTACGGACGAAACACCCTATGCATCAAATTCATGAATGCTGCGGGGGCATTAGTGAGCCTTAACAGCATCACCAAGAACTCATAATGCCCATACCTCGACCGGAACGCCATCTTCTCCACGTCCGACTCTCGGATCCGTAGCTGGTAATAACCCGATCTCAAATCGATCCTCGAAAACACTTGGGCCGACTGAAGCTGATCGAACAAGTCATCAATCCGCGACAACGGATACCTGTTCTTAACAGTCACCTGGTTTAACTGACGGTAGTCGATGCACAGTCTCAAACTACCATCCTTCTTCTTCACAAACAATACCGGCGCACCCCACGGGGAATAACTAAGACGAATATACCCCTTGGCCAGCAACTCCTGCAACTGCGCCTTCAGCTCTCGCAACTCAGCAGGCGCCATCCGATAAGGGGCCTTCGACATAGGCGCCGTACCCGGCACCACCTCAATCACGAAATCAATCTCTCGCTGCGGTGGCAACCCTGGTAGCTCCTCGGGGAAAACATCAGGAAACTCACACACAACAGGAATGTTCTCTACCTCAGGGCCCTGCCGCTCGACCAAAACCACGGATGTGAGAAAATCCTGACAACCTGCATCAAGCAAACGATGTGCACGGAAAGCCGAAATAAGCAAGCGGGAAGAGGAAGATCGAATACCTTGAAAATAGAAGGTGGGTCCACGGGGCTGTCGGAAGTAGACCTTCTTCGAGCCACAATCCACCAAGGCATGATGAGCCTCGAGCCAATCCATGCCCAAAATCGCATCGAAGTCCTGAAGCGGTAACGCGTAGAGTCTAACCGGCAAGTTCCTCCCTTCCACCCACACAGGTACCTTCTCAAAGCAGTACGGGGTGATCATGAAGTCACCGGTAGGCAACTCTACCGCCAAGTCACAGGACACCTCGGTCACCGGGTCCTCCACGCTCTGAGCGAAAACCTCCGAGATGAACGAATGAGAAGCACCTGAATCGAACAAAACACGAGCCGCACAATCCAAAATCGAGAGAGTACCTTCCACCAAATGCGATGCCTCAGCCTCCGCCCTGGTCAGATGAGTCACTCTGCCTCGGGATCTCTGCCCACCCCCAGTAGCTGACCGTGCCAACTGAGGGAACTGTCCCTGCTGCTGGTACTGTTGTGGCTGTGCTGACGACTGCTGGGGCTGAAACTGCTGCTGGTGCTGAAACTCGTGCGGCTGGCGCGGTCTCTGCGGACAGTCACGTGCCATGTGCCCTGGCTGGTCGCACCTGAAGCAAATCAAGGGCGCCGAACACGGTCTGCCTAGATGAGAACCACCGCACCTGGGACAGCCATCCCGCGAACCAGTCATCGAACCCTGACGCTGAAAAGCCATCGGCTGCTGAACACTGCCCAACGAATCCTGCCCCGACTCCTTACGATCCTGACGCCTCTTGCTAAAACCAGCTTCCTTAAGCAACTTCTTAAGCTTCGACTTGAAGGATGAACCTGGCGCCGAGCTGCAGTCTGTGTCGCCACTGATCCACCTGCTGAGAGCTGGGCGGTACTCTGCTGCTGCATCCCTGTCGACTGTCTGAAATCTGCCTGCACCTCACTAGCACTGCTCTGCCCTTGAACTTTCTGTAAATCTCTCTCCAGCGCCGCTGCTGCCTTACATGCCGCATCCAAACAGGTCAACCCCGACGCAAGAAGATGGTGCCTCAACTCTAGCCTCAGACCACCAACAAACTGATCGGTCTTCACCTCCTCGTCCGCCATGATATGAGGAGCATAACGGCCCAACTCGATAAACCTGGCACGGTACTCCATCACCGTCATGTCACCCTGAGTCAGCTCCATGAACTCTCGCAACCTCTGCTGTTGACACCCGTTTTATACCGATAATTCGAGCCGTTTCTCTTACTCCCATTAGTTGATGCCTCGAGTTGTTCATCATTCACTGGGCCATTTTGTGGCATGACTCGGGCTCGTTTTATGGGTCGTCTCCCTCCTTGGTGCAATTCGTGGTGATTCGGGGCTTAATGGGCCTTGGCTTTGGTCAATTGAACGTATTTTACGAGAATCAAGTGCCTAAGGGCATGAACGGCTTCACATCAGCCGTTCAGAAGGTGGGCGGTTGAAGATGGGCCGTTCATATATTTTGGCTAATTTCTGAGGATTTTCTGAATATTCACCGACAGGCTTTTGTGCGGTGTGATTAGGACCGTTCAATCTCATGGACGGGCCTATTCCAACCGCCTATATCTCAGAGTCCTACGCGCGCCCAGTTTCTCAGAGAATTATCCAAATGATTCGAATTATCACCGACAGGGTTAAACGGTCGTGTTTGTGCCGCCCTAAACTAAAACGGTCTCCATACAACCGTTCATATGTTCAGGGTCCCACGGCGGACGTTTCGGCCAGTTCGAAAGATAGTTGGGATAATATTCTGATTATTCGAATTTCCACCGACAGGATGGACGGTCCGAATTAGACCGCCCACACCTTGTGCGGTCTATCGTAAGACCGTTCAATCCGTCGGTTGTTGATTTTCAACCGATTTTATCCCATTTATCTCATGGTTTTATCCTCAACTTATTTTGATGATTTCTCCGCGGATAATCAACCATTTTCGATGCCGTTTCGTGTGGATGGAAGATTATGATATTATCTACGAATTATCTTTTGTGAGTTCGACCCGAGAATATCTAAAAACCCCAATTTCGAGGCTGGCTTTCTAGGCTCTATAAGTAGACCCTAGTGGCCGGACGTCAAAGGGGGGGAGATTTTGGTCGACGGCGAAGCCCTGCCGCATTTTTGAGCGACCTAGCACCAAGGAGGGAGGCTCTCCACGTCCGCACGAGCCTCCGGTCAAGGGAGTAGCCCAGTCTTCGTAGTCTTTCGTTCCATAGCTTTGTCGTTTTCCTTCATTGCATGCATTGTTTCTCACCCGCGTACCCCCCTCCTTCTCATTATCATGCACACAACCATCCCGTTTTTTGTCACCCTAGGGGTTTAAAACCCCCCAGGTATTCCCCTTTTCATTTGTTTACGCTTAATTCTTCTCGTTTGAATGCATACTACATTATTTAGGTCTAATCTAGGTGTCTCTTCTATGTCTCTACATTGTTTCGCAGGTCAGCACTTAATCAGCATGAGGCCCATCCCCTCTGGCCGGCCGGAGAGGGTGGAGGTCGAGCCCTTCTCAACTTGCTGAGTGAAGGTACTGAGCGGCTATCCTCCGGCCGTTCAACGGTACGCGCGGTGCATCAACGACCGTTCTTCCCTGGAACGCGGTCCCTCTAGCGCCGTCCATCTCACTGCAGTAGTTCCTCCCGCGTCCCTCGCAGCGTCCTGGGGCGGTCTATCGTAAGACCGCTCAACATAAGGCGGTCCTAAGGGAGCCGTGCATTCCTCAGCGCTGCACTAAGGCGAGTATCTCCCCATTTTCCAAGGTACGGCGTGCCTATCGCGTACGGCATCTTGGTGGCGATCACGGTACTTTGCTTCATTCCCTATCTTCTCTTCTTTCTCTCACTTGTCTCATGCACTTGACGCACTTTGACCCGTAGTGAAAGGGAGAGAGGAGAGAAATATATATCTACACCCCTTTTGTGGCGATCACGGTGGGACGCCTAATGCCCATCGTGCTTTTGAGTTGCTGACCCTTCTTAGTCGTTGTCAAGGTTTCCTTCTTGGAGTGATTTACAGGTTGGATGCGGTTCCTGTCCTCTGGCGCACACGCGGTTCGTCCAGGGCCGTCTACCAATACGCACGGTTGATACTCCACCGCTCATATACTCTGCCATCAGGTTTATCTACCCCGGCCTTTCCTGTTGCAGACGGCTCCCTGGACGCCATCCATCCGTTTGAGCGGCTTTCACACAGCCGTCCCGCGCTCAGGCACAGGTACGCTATACTTTTTGGGTGGCAGATACACGGCTGTGAGGCAGCGGTTCAAGTACGTGAGCGGTTGACTATCGGCCGTCTGTCTGGTATTTCCCTTGCTTTCCTCCCATCAACTACGGTTGGATATTAACCGCCTGTGTACTTAGAGCGGTCAGAGGAGGACCGCACATCTCCTATCGCAGTGCATTTATTTCATCTTGCTTAGTTTTTTCGGCTGATATATATATTGCTCCTGGTGCTGTTCATTGGCTCCCCCCTGCCATCTTATTATCATTGCATCACCATGTTTTTACTACTCATGTGTATACTCGCTCATTGATTGATAGCTGCTAGGCTAGTTTGTGCATGCACTCCGGTGCGCATAGGAGCATCGACATCTTCCCATATTAGTTGCATTCCGACCGAGGTAGGGTTTCCTCTCGTCTCCATATTCCTTGGAGCCGACTAGGGACCTTGCTGAGGACCTCCGTAAGCCCCCGTGAGCCGTGGATTCCCACACGGACGCCGGGCAGGTTGTACCGTATCCACCCCAGTCTAGGGTTGCATTCGCGAGTGAGAGGTCCCGATAGGGTCACACAGTTCCTCGTTTCTCATCCCAATCAGGCACCTAGTGGTCGAGAGAATTGATATTTTCATTAATCCACTAAGGTTCAAACCCAAAGATATAAGGAACTGACGAGCATCATTTTAAGAACTTGATTGCATTACTGAGTGATTCTGCTCTCATCTCGCTCCATTATATGCTTATTACTTGATTGGTAGATTTGATTGATTTAGTGTTGCTTGTTCTAGTAGCAAGTGTCTTGGTGTATGTGGGGCTGCCTTCTGCCCCCACGATCATCTCCTAGGGTTGACTCTTATTTCCATTCCTACTCCAACCCCTTGTTCGATTCTTCTTCTTCCATGTCGTCGTATGACTTCTCTCAGGCCCACGAGGATTCCCTTCCTCGTGGTCTCCTTGAGGACCCACCTAGGGTCACCCACTTGCAAGGGGGAGAGGGGACGGCCCCTTCACTCCCGACCTCTCTGGGCGAGGGTCCCCGACCCTCTTTTTCAAACCCGCCCAACCAGAATTCAGCTAGTATGATCCTCGATATGATGGCCCAGTTGGACCCCACCCAACTCCATCTCATCAGACAAGCTTTGCAAGGGGGCGATGCCCCGGCCTCAGTTCCGGCTCATGCCACGGCCAGTGTCGCCACTTCATCTCCTGTGGTCGGGACCACCTCTGTGGCTCCCATTGACCTTACTCCGGTCCGCCCTCAGAACCTTCGCTATCCCAATATAGAAATGGGCCAGGCGTCCACATCGGTCCATCAGCAACTTGATAAAGGAAAATCCCCGATCCCCTCTGTTCCTTATCTTGAGTCGTACCCTACAATTTCTCCATCGCCTCAGGCCCTCATGGCCCCGGCGGACTTCGCTAGGTCACAGTCAGGGGCGGCCCAGGTGGCTCATACGGATATGGGCCCTTCCTCAGCCCATTATCCCTCTTACGGGCCGCCTCCTTCGTCAGTTTATCCTTTGGTCGCCTATCCAGGTGCCGCTCCTCTTGCTCCTCCCCCTCCTTCCCGGGAACGGGAAATTCTTGACAAGTGGGCTGCTATGCAGCAACAAATTGATCTCCTCCACAAGCGGGTCGGCCCGCAATCTCTAGCCGATGTCCCTATCCCTAACTTCAGGGACCTACGTCTTCCTTCCCAGTCGGAGCTCCCCGTGTACCGCAAATACGATGGGAACGGCAACCCATTCATCCATGTCCGGGAGTTCTTGTACGAGTCTGCGCAGTTCCAGCAGGATGATCGTTTAATGGCCTATTTGTTCCGTCGGTCTCTGGAGGGGGTCGCGTTGGAATGGTTCTACACCTTGCCTATGGAGGAGGCTGAGAATTTCAAGACCGTCAAGGAGAGGTTTATACAGAGGTTTCAGGATCGGGTCGGACCCGAGTACTCTTTCACTGACCTGGTGGCGGAGAGGATGAAGCCGGAGGAAGACTTCGCAACCTATGCGGACCGTTGGAGACAGATGGCCTCACGGGTGCCCGGGCAGATTCCGGAAGAGGAAAAAGTGAAGTTGTTGATTTCCAATGCTACGCCAACTTTCAGAAACATTCTGGCAATGAATGACATTTCAAACATGCACCAACTATACAGCAGAGCTAGGTTTATTCAGACCCAATTTAAAGACTCCCCCATCCATTCTTTATTCGAGGCCCAGAAACCCAAAGCCACCAAGAAAACCCAGGGCCCCGTCACTGAGGGGGTACAAATTAACGAGCAAGTCCAGGCCGTGCAGTTCCCCCAACAAGCCGCCCCACCCCGCTTCCCACCGCCTCAGCGTAACCCCCAGTTCGCCGCTCCGCCAGTTCCCCAGCCTGCCTTCCAAGTCCCGCAATACCCTCAACAGGCACCTCCGCCACCTCAACAGCCTCAGCGGCCCCCGCAATACAATAGTGTTCCTCCACCCCCCACCTACGGCTCTGCTCGACCAGCTCCAAAAAGGGCTCATTACCCCCCTCTTCCGGAGACCTTGCCAGATATTTTCTCTGCTCTAATGTATACCGGTGACCTCCAGCTGCCTCCTGAACGCCCGAACTGGAATCCGGCTGCCGATCAATCCCGATATTGTATATTCCATCGGCAACCCGGGCACACGATAGAGCGATGCTATCAGTTCAGAGACCTGGTGTATGATTTGCATGAGGGCCAGAGGATTGATTGGGCCCAGATGCGCCAACTAATTAAGGATATCAAGCAGAGACAGAGACAGGCCAGGCCGCAACAGGCGGCGCCCCAGCAGCAGCAGCAGCAACAGCCCCAGCAGCAACCGCAACCTCAACCGCAGCAGCAAGACCTTGGGATCCATCAAAATCCCATGCCAGTGCATCACCCCGCTCCTCCGCAACAATAGCAACCGCCGGCACCGGCTCCAGCACAAGTGAATTTGGTCCAGCGCCCAGCCCCCAACGCTGGATGGACGTTTGATGATGAGACCCCCGCCCATCTCTTGGCCTTACACCACCACTACTCTCCCACACCTACCATCCCCTCCATCCTTAGATCTGCCGCTACACCGCCTGTCACTTCCTCCGTGTCGCCTCTTAGGCCCGCTACATTCCCCTCTACTCCGTCCGTCCTTTCACCACCACCCGCCATGTCTCCCATCATTTCCCCTAAGCTTAACCCTTCACCCATTTCCCCTCCACCAGGGCCCATCAAACCCACTTCAGTCATCCTCACCCCCATCTCCACGCCATTCACCTGCCCCACCAGGCCAAGCGGGGGTCCAGTCCAGGCCGTGCAAGCTTCGCAATGCGCCCTTCGGAGCGGGCGTCCTTTCCAAAGAATTTTTCCTTCCCCAGGTGCATCTGCACCAAACCCTACAGTTTCCTCCCCTACAGTTGAACCAGAAGAGATGGACCCGGTGCCGGGCACAAGATATGACTTATTACAGCACTTAGACCGGCTGCCGGCTAAAATCTCAGTGTTAGAACTAATCAAGAGGTCACCGCTCCACCAAGACGCCCTGAAAATCTTCCTACATAAAGTTATGGTGAGTGAAGATGTGGCAGTGGATAGCCTACCCGCGGTTTTGGCCACGATCACAAAGGGGCCCTCTATTGCATTTGCTGAGTCAGAGCTAGCTCCTCCTGAGGCACGGCAGATGCCGTTATGTATTACCATCTCTCTAAACAAAACGGCCGTGGAATCCGCCCTTGTGGATACAGGGGCATCGATAAATGTCTGCCCATTGAGTACCCTTCGTGCTTGTAATATATCGGAGGACATGCTCAAGCCGACACCAACCACGATAGCTGCATATGATAACTCCAGACGTGCTTGTCACGGGGTGGTAACTGTGCAGGCCGAGCTAGGGCCCTTAGTGATGGATGTAGAATTTTATGTGTTGGACATAGACCCAATGTTCAAAGCCATTCTGGGTCGTCCATGGTTGAATAGTTTGAACGCCGTCCCCTCGACCGCCCACCAGTGTCTGAAGTTCCCATTCCAAGGGCGAGTGGTCAAAGTGAAAAGTGTTTCCACAGTTCAAAACGTTGACGCCATAGCAGCCAAGATTCTGCCCACACTGTGGCCGAGTAACAGACCTGTTCTATCTGTCATGGACTTAAACTATTCGTGGGCATATGCGTCGCGCAAGCCCACCGCTGCACCAATCAATGTGAAGGTTAAGCCCAAGATGAGAGACTCCAAAGGGTGGCACCTAATTCTAAAATTGGGCTATCAGCCAGGCCGAGGACTCGGCGCACAACTGCAGGGCAGAACCAACCCCGTTCCCAAGGGGAGGAAGATGGGCCGCCGGGGCCTCGGCTACCATGAATCCTCCATGTCAATGCTTGGGGACTCTGGGCCGTTGACCTGGGATTACCGGCAACATTTTGTGAAGGGTCCGTTACAGTCCGGCACCTTAAAGACCTCACCATCCAGCCTTGAAGAAAAGATAGATGAAGCTTGTGCTGTTGCCGATCCGCCACCATCACCGCAAGGGCTAGCCGGTGACTTGGAAGACCTTTCTGAATGCCTTACAAGGATGTTTTGTGAAAAATAGGGTGACCCAAAGAAGAAGGAGACGCAACTGGTAAAGCGCCCTCCGATGCCATTGGCCCGCCAGGGGCCCCGGAAGACGGGGAGCTCCGCCACTACTTATTCTATGTCCCCATCCCGTCTCGCTTCCTGGTTTCAACGGTTGGATTTTGTTCCCCGTTCCCCTCCACTCCTGGTCGACCCGTACTTTGCGGAGAGACCTGAAATTCTATTCGTTCCATGTGCTTGCGGGCGCTGCCCGCCCATTGATCTATCAACCCTATTCACTCCTCCTCCTCCAGGAGCTCAGCTCCATGAAATGTGGTTTAAGTCTTCTGACCCTTTCTTTGACTGCATCTTCCCAGAATTGTTCCCCATGCAGCTTCCTCCTCCTCCGCCTTCTTCCTCCTGTTGTGTGATCACCTCCGGCCTCCAAAAAAAAATGCCAATTTCAAAACGGAGGTCTCCATGGAAGATTACGCTATGTTCTGCCCAGATCCCCAGGGGCGCGAGACCCCTGTTTCTTTTCCGGTAGATTTCTTCTCCCCTAGATTAGATGTACAGTGTACAGAGTCTTCTAGGATGGTCGAGTCAGTCAGGGTAGAGTCTAGTTCGAGTTTTGTCAGCCCGTCCACGTCTGCGGCACCTGCCGTAACGCGTCCTCCCAAAACCATCCCCGATAGGTTTCTACAAGATTTGGCTGGGAGATGTCATGCTCTGTTGAAGTGTCCAGAATTTGTGGAGACCGCAATTATCCTGGAAGATGATGAGGGAATTGATGAGGTATGGAGCAAGGATGGACTAGGAGTATATGAAATTGTGAATGAGAAAGACCCAGCTGATGATGAGGAAGATGAAATGGATGACACTGCCGACCTATATGCCCAAGGCTTGAAGAAGTTCGACGAGCCTTCCGTAGCAGTGGATGAATCCACTAAAGAAATTAACCTCGGAACAGTAGAGGACCCCAGGCCCATACTTATTTCCGCCAATCTCCCTCCTCCAGTCGAAGAGGAACTTGTCAAAGTCTTGAGGGAGTACAGTGATTCTTTCGCCTGGTCCTACGAGGACATGCCAGGTCTTGACCCCGCATTGGTCGAACACAGGCTGATTCTCAAACCAGGGGCAACGCCCGTTAAACAGAAGGCAAGGAGATTTCACCCGCAGATGGCCTTGAGGATTAAGGAAGAAGTCGATAAATTGCATAAGGCCAGGTTCATTAGAGTGGTGCTGTATCCACAATGGGTGGCGAACATAGTCCCGGTGATGAAGAAGGATGGTAAAATTCGAATCTGTATTGACTTCAGGGACTTAAACAAGGCATGTCCGAAAGATGATTTTCCACTTCCTCACATCGACGTCTTGGTCGATAATACAGCTGGGTACGAAGCCCTCTCCTTCATGGACGGCTACTCGGGGTATAACCAAATCCTTTTGGCTCCGGAGGATCAAGAAAAGACCTCGTTCACCACACCTTGGGGCACATACTGCTACGTCGTTATGCCATTTGGGTTGAAAAATGCAGGTGCCACCTACCAAAGAGCGATGATGGCTATCTTCCACGATATGATGCACGTTTATTTAGAAGCTTATGTGGATGATATTTTAGTCAAATCGAGGTCACAAGAAGAGCACCCCGCCATTCTAGCCAAGGTATTGCAAAGGGCTAGGGAATACAAGTTAAAGATGAATCCAAAGAAGTGTGTGTTCGGAGTTGCATCAGGGAAATTGCTCGGGTTTATAGTTAGTAAACGGGGGATTCAGATCGATCCAAACAAGGCAAAGGCCGTCATGGAAATGCCACCGCCGAAGAACGTCACTGAGCTTCGAGGTTTGATCGGGCGTTTGCAATTTATCAGGAGATTCATATCTCAGCATTCGCAAAGATGCCGCCCGTTTTATGAATTGTTAAAGGCAGGCCGAAATTTGAATGGAATGAACAATGTCAAAAGGCCTATGAGGAACTCAAGGTGTACCTCTCTAATCCCCCGGTTCTACAACCACCCGTCCCCGGGAAACCCCTGATCCTGTACATTTCTGTAATTGAGGACTCCCTAGGAGCTGTTTTGGCACAGGTAGACGATGAAGGAAGAGAAAGGGCGGCGTACTATCTCTCAAGGTTATTTAATCCCGCTGAATCCAAGTACACTGCTATGGAGAAGACCTGTGCAGCACTAGTGTGGGTAGCGCAGAAGCTTAAACACTATTTTCTTGCCCACGAGGTTAGGCTCATCTCTAGAATGGACCCCATTCGTTATCTGTTGGAAAAGCCGGTCCTTTCTAATCGGCTAGCTCGCTGGCAAAGTTTTCTCTCCCAGTTCGACATCACCTTCATCGTGCAGAAAGCAATCAAGGGATATGCTATTGCCGAGCACCTGGCTCATTCTCCTATCCCTCGCACTGATTCCATTCAGGACGAATTCCCCGATGAACACCTGGCGGTGATCACTCATCTTCCTTTTTGGTCCCTTCACTTCGATGGTGCCCTTAATTCCCAGGGCAGCGGAGTCGGCGCCGTTCTCCTTACCCCAGAAGGGGTAACCATCCCCGTGGCATATCAACTCTCATTCCCCGCCACCAACAATATAGCCGAGTATGAGGCTCTCCTTGCTGGTCTGAAGCACGCCTACATCTTGGGCGCGCGATACCTAAACATCATAGGAGACTCCCAGCTGGTGCTGCGTCAAGTTTTGTCAACCTACCGCACCCGCGATCCTAAGCTCAAACCCTACCAGGATCTGGTCACGCTCTTGGCCAGGCAATTCAGGAAACTCGTCTATATTCACACTCCTCGCTCTCAGAACATCTTGGCCGATGCCCTTGCGTCGCTCGCCTCTTCCCTATCACTCCCCCTAAGTCGCGCCACTGAGACCATTGTGGTCCAAAGGCTAGACATTCCTTCCCTGCAGGATCCCTGGTTCAACAATCTTAGGATGTCCGTAGAGAAGAAAATAGAAAGGGAGGAAATAAAAGAGGTTTCATTAACTGAGCTCGAGGAGATCATTGAAGAGGAAGAATTGCCGTGGTTTTATGAGATCGAGCAATACTGCAAGGATGGTACATTTCTGGAAACAGCCAATGCTGAGCAACGAAGAGCCATTAGAAGAGTCGCCGCCAGATACACGATCATCGCCGGTGAATTGTATAGGCGGGCTTTGAGTGGAGTTCTAATGAGGTGCCTAGATGATGAAGAAGCTTGGAAAGTCGTGGAAGCAGCCCACTCCAGCGAGTGTGGAGGGCTTGTAAACGGACAGGCCTTGGCAAAGAAGATTCTTATGCAGGGCTATTACTGGCCAACCCTAGAAGAAGATTGCTCCACCTATGTCCGTAGGTGTCTTCAGTGCCAAATCCATGCCGACAAAATCCACGCTCCGGCCTCTTCTCTTCATCCTATTACGGCCCCCTGGCCGTTTTCTATGTGGGCCTTTGACATCATCGGACCCCTCGGTGATCCGAACTCTGCTGTTAAACAGAAATCCTTCATTCTGACGGCTACGGAGTACTTTACCAAGTGGGCCGAAGCTGAAGCTTATGCAGAAATCAAAGCCACCACAGTATGCCGCTTCATCATGAAGAACATTATCTCGCGGTTCGGAGTACCAAGCAGCATCGTCACCGACAACGGGCCTCAATTCATCTCACAAGAACTCCAAGACCTCTGTAAGAAATTCAATATAGTTTTGCATCATTCATCACCATACTACCCCCAAGGTAATGGCCAGGCTGATGCCACGAATAAGACTCTTCTCAAAATTATCAAGAAAACATGCGAATCACATAAATTTGCTGATTGGGTCGACAAATTGATAGAAGCTCTATGGGCCTACCGCACCTCCGTCCGCACTCCCACAGGGCAGACTCCCTTTGCCCTCACCTATGGAATGGAAGCGGTGCTCCCGTATGAAATTCTGATCCCTTCCCTAAGGGTGCAGCTGGATAAGGAACTTAATCTTGACGAACATCGAGAGGCGTTGCCAGTCCAACTGAAACTCTTAGACGAGAAGAGGTTGAATGCAGCCAATCATGTTTCAGTATATCAAAAGCGTGTCTCGCGATATTTTCAAAAGAAGGTCATTGAGAGGAAATTTCAAGTGGGTAATATGGTTTTAAAACGCAAATTCATCAGGTCAGCGGGCCCCAGGTCTAAGTTGCAACCCAACTGGGAAGGGCCCTTCGTAATCAAAGAAGCTTATCCAGGTAATGCGTATCGTCTAATTAACTCGGAGGGGGAGGAATTGCCAAACCCGTGGAATGGGCTGTATTTAAAGCGTTTTCATCCATAAAAATAAAACCAGTGAACGGCTCGATGGCAGGGCATACCCCACCAAATTGCGAAAGGAGGACCCAGGTCCAGCATCTCACACACTACACGACCCCGTGGTGCGGTATTCTCTCATGCTACCCGACACCGTTTCTCCTTTGGCCATGCTCGGGGAAGGTGGAAATCCTTGTATTTCCTCTCTCTCGGTTGAAGATAGGGGCAAGTGGTGAATAAGGGGGCGAGAACTGACCCAGATTCCCTGTTAAAAGAGGTCTCAAATAGGGGCAATCCGTTAAGACCTCACTCTGCAAAAGAAAAAAAGAAGAGAAAGAAAAGGAGAGCAAAAAGAAAGAAAAAAAAGGAGAAAAGAACAGGGGCAAAATCAAAAGATAAAGCCGAAAGTACAAAGCCCAAAGGATGCAACTAGGCATGGCAAGAGTGGTAGTACAGTTTCCCCGCGGGACGTTATGAGCCCGGTCGCATGCGTGCCTAGAGCGGGTGAAGGTTCGATAACGGATACAAAGTCCCGGCGCAACAGACCAGATTCCTTGAAAAGGGGGTGTCCCGGGAAGAGAACTCAAGCCCTAAAAACCCCTACACCTATCGTCGGCTTCTCTACTCAATCTTTTTTTACTTTCCCAAGGAATGAATCCCACCCCGGGTATGGCCTCAGCAGAAGCACCGTCGAGCAAAGTTGACTCCGATCACGGGCGGTCCCCCCTTCCCGCACGTGCTGGGCCTTGGGATTTCGTAGCAAGACGAGAAGGTCCCTGTTATTGAGACCCGAGCTGGTTTCAAAATCAAATATTTCAAAACCCAAAAAATCAAATATTCCAAAACCCAAAAAAAATCAAATATTCCAAAACCCAAAAAAATCAAATATTTCAAAACCCAAAAAAAATCAAATATTTCAAAACCCCAAAAAGATCAAATATTTCGAAACCAAAAAAAAAATCAAATACTCCAAAACCCAAAAAGATCGAACATTTCAAAATCCAACAAAATCTTACATGTTTCCCTCTTGCATTCATCTGCATTTCTCGCACTTTGATACTTGCCTATTTAATAAGGCTCACCCCCCTTGACCAAAAGTCAAGAAAGGGTCATCTCCTAACTTGCTGTAGGCAAGGGGCTGAGCCTAAAATAGATTTAATCTGTTTCGTGTTTGCATGTGTGCAGGGGCAGGTTGGAAGGGCAGTTGGCTCGAGACCACATGAATATTCAATCCTCGCGTTGACCTATGCCATCACATCACATCATAATCGAATTACAAAGCTCAAACTCAATCTCATTCAATCTTATTCATGTCATATATCAAGCTGTCCAGATATAAAATCCTATCCCACATCATCATAAAAACAAAAGGAAAATCACTCAGTCCGCCGCCGGGCATCCCCGCGAGGACGTATCTCTCTCAACTCCCTAAGGTAAGCCTGTCGAGTCTCTGGAACCTCCTCAACCTCTGCTGGTAGGGTACGCACCCTACTCACCTCCCACATGATCAACGCACTCCTGACCGCCTGCTCGTCCTCCTCTGTCCCGATCCTCCGTGCCTGTAGCATGGGAAGGTGGGGTAGCATAGGTAGCACCGTCCGGGGTAGCCCAATCTGCAGGTAGCATCTGTGCGGGCTGTACATCACTAAGGTAGTGTCGCTCACGAGCCTCAAGTCCAAGCCAGCTCTCCTCGGTAGTCTGATGGTGGTATCATGGAGGAAGTCCGGGCGCATCACAAACCTATCCAGGGGCAGCCTGTTGATGTACGGGCGCCACTCGTCCCTGGTCTTCAGCTCAGCCGTCCTGCACTCAACCTGTGGAGAAAACCTAAAGGCGCCCCCTATGAAGTAAAGGGGATGGCTCCCAAAGATCCTGCTAACTGAAGTAATGTCCTCCCTCAGGGTAAACTTCATCCTAACTCCCATCCAGCACTCCAATAGGATCATTGAACCAAAGAGAGGACCTCCTAAGGCTGCTGAAGTAAGACCCTCGTACAGGTAAGCTAAGACAGCCTGAGAGATGGAAAACCCCTGCCAAAGGCCGCTGATGGTGCTGAGTAAAGGAGTCTCTAGGACATGGTCGGCTGAAGGGAAAAGGATGGCCCCGCATAGGCAGATGGACGCAGCTTTGGCTATGGCTTCAACCCACCCGCACTTATTCCGGCAATGCTCCACTACCCACTGGCTCAGAGGAAGGAGGTGGATGTGGCGAGGGCCTATAAAGGTACGAACATCCCCGCTATCAGGTATGAATCCCCCTAGGATGAGTTTTGGGTCTATAGGGGCAACGGTATGACATATCAAGTCTTCCTCCCCCACCTTGGACCTAGGGAGCCCGAAATATGTCTCTACCTCCTCTAGCAAGATAGTGGCCTCAAAAGATGGGAAGAAGAAAGTGTGGGTCTGAGGGTGCCAAATCTCCATCAGAGCAGAGATACTATGCCAGTCTAAGGAAAGTTTAGGGTAATTCTGACCTAAAACTAGGAGGGAGTGTAGGTGCCAGGATTTGAGAAGGTGAGTCACCCCGAGGGGCAATGCACGGACCATGGGAGCCACCCACTTCAAACTAGAAAAGCGTCTCGGGCCGGGAAGAAGCTGAAAAGAAGGAGAAGGCAAGGGGTGTAAGAGATATAAGAGGAAGTTGAAAGGTGGACTCTAAGCATATTCTGACCAAACTTACCTCTCTCATAGGGGTGGCGCTGAGATGTCGAGGAATCGAGCCTAGCCGTTGAATCGCTTCCCGCTCCTTTCTGGCCGGCCGCGGTCCTTCGAACAACGCGCCCTCCGCAGGACTACCATCATAAGCCCTCTTCATGTTGAGGTGACGAGAATCAAAGATTTTTAGGCTTCGGGAAAAGGAGGATGAGTAAGTTGAGGGTTCATGCCTCCCTACTACTTATAGGGTTCATTAGGGAGCCTAAACCTCTTAGGATTAGGCCCAGATAAGTCTAGGACGGTTTAGATAGGGTTCTGATAAGTACCAAGCGCCTTGCCCTCGGGCTGGGGACTCTCCAGGGAGTCCCCTTTCGGGCAAATAGGATATTGGATTGGACGGTCTTACGATAGACCGCCCATATCATATACGGCCCATCATCAACCGTCCTTCTCTCCAAGAAAGCTCGAGCCCGGTGACGTGTGCGGTCTAAAATCCGCCGTTCCACCATTCATACGGTTTTCATGGAACCGTTCCAAACAATTTAAGCGGCCCTTAGGGAACCGCTCTTATCTACGAACGGCTAGGGGAGAACCGTCCATATGCTCTGCCCCCCGATTAACCTGCTGCACTCATGTCTCAATCACTTAGCGCTCTCATCTCACTCAAGTCGGCGTGTGCGTCTCTCATCTCACTCAAGTCGGCGTGTGCGTCTCTCATCTCACTCAAGTCGGCGTGTGCGTCTCTCATCTCACTCAAGTCGGCGGGTGCGTCTCTCATCTCACTCAAGTCGGCGGGTGCGTCTCTCATCTCACTCAAGTCGGCGTGTGCGTCGCTCATCTCTCTCAGGCTAAGCGCGCTCCTCAAACTCATTTCGCCCACTCATACATACATTCATCCACAAAACAAACGAAAAACAAAGATAGGCACATCACTAATCATGTCACACCATGTACAAAGGACGGGCCCAGTACAATCAGTCAAGCAGCTCCCTCTCCCTGGCCCCCGTCACTGTCTCCACCGCCCTCATGCCTCTTTGGGGGAGGCATCGCTGAGGTCGCCTCATCACGCCGTCGCCGGCGCCGCTCCTCCTCCTCGTTCCTCCGATGGCCGGAGGAACTAGTGAAGTAACTCCTCACGGAGCCGTGGGTGCCGTGGCTGCCACTCGCAGTCGCCCTGCTGCGCTCCCGACTCGCCTCCTTCAGACCCTCCACCTTGCCCTCCAACCGGGCAACCTGTAGACGGGCCTGCTCTGCCTCACTCCTGTAACGCTCGGCCTCTGCCCGGTAACGGTCCGCCTCGGTAGCACCGGCCCGTAGTCGCTCTAGCTCGGCCCGGAGGAGTGCCGTCTCCACTGCGTCCACCGGTCGGCTCCGCGCAGCCTCTTCTCGCACCCGGGCTACCTCCTCCAGAGCCGCCACCCGGCTCCGCTCCAGCTCCGCCTGGAGGCGGGTCAGCTCGGACGTCTGCATTCACATATCACTATCAGTTGGTCACATTTCATACATTTCATAAGCATAAATGAGCAAGAGGAAGTATGGAGATTCGTGTACCCTCTCCACGAGTGCCACCTCGGCCGCTTTGGCCCGCTCTACCATCCGAGTGAAGTCCGCATCCCGATCGGCTCGATCTGCTGGGGTCTGGACGGAGGAGGAAGAAGGAGCGTCTGGTCCCGCCCTCTGAACACCCTCGGCGCGCTGCATCCAAATACTCCAGGTCAGTCATAGGCATAGTCATAATCATATAGAACTGCATAATTTAAAGAGTTTAGGTTTAGAGCACTCACCAGTAGGGCCAGGGCCTGCCGGGCCTCGTCTCTCTCCTGGATGGTGGAGTGCAGGAGTCCCTGCAACTCTGCCACTCGTCCTGCGGGGTCGACCTGCATGTAAAAGTCCTTGTTAGTGCATCATTCATAAGCATAATAGACAAAGTTTAAGTTTAGAAGTCGTACCGGTCGGTGGGCGCCTCGGAACACCTGGTCCCGGTAGTGCCGTGCGTACGCAGTGTAGTACGCGCTGTCGCTCTCTGCCCGGGCGGTCACCACTCGCCCTCGCGCGGCCCAGTCGGCAACCTGCTCGGCGTTCCTCGCTGTCCAGTCGTACGCCTCGCGGAGTCCCCGGGTCATCCTCGACACCCGTTCCCCCGCCTTCTCGGGCGCAGGGAACTCTACGGCCGGCTGATAGACCCCGATGGTCCTCATCACCAACCTAAAGTGTAGTGGCTCCACCACATTCATGCAGTGAAGCCACACGTCCCGGCCAGAGAAGGCCAAGGCCTCGGTCACCCACGGCTGGCCCTCCGGGCTCTCCTCCGTGTAAGGAGTCCACCGTACCTGCAAAGAATAGGAAACTGCATCAGCATCATCATATCTTGACAGAATAGCATGTATTTAAAGAGTCTGAGTCTAGAAGCGTACCGAGGTGTACGGTAGAGTGTCCAGGTCGTCCTGCAGCTCCCGGACCTGCCTCCTCAAGGCCATCATTTCCCGGGGTGCTGTCCACCTCCGCGCGATCGGCAGGAGCCCAGGGCGGGTCTCCTCGCCTCTCCCCAACCCACGTAGGCGCACGTAGGCCCACACCTGTACCACAAGTCGTGTCAGCATTCAGTAAGCATATAGAGTTGCATAATTAAGACTAGAGAAGAAAGTCGCACCTGGAGTAAGGGGGAGAAGCCCCCAAGCATCGTCCGACGCGCCGTCGAACTAAGGGTGTCAAAGAGGAAGGCGAGGACCGCCGCTCCCCAAGCATAGTCACCTACATGCTCGAGCTCCTGGAGGAAAGGGAGGAAGCGACAGCTCATCACGTCCGCCCGAGTGGAGAAGAGAAGCCGCCCGAACATCAGCATCAGAAACCGTCGTAGTACTCTGTCTGCCTCGGGTCCCGGTACCGCTGCGACCCTCGGCCTCGCCAACCCGACGAGCCGCTCCAAGTGCTCCTCTGGTCGCTCGCCCACTGCAACGCCAGCTCGTCGAAGACCCAGGCTGTCCTGAAGAGCAGCCCGGGGAAGGAGGGTCGACTGCCTCTCGGGGCGCCGCAGCTGTAGGCCGAGCAGCTCCCGAGCCATCCCCCGGTAGTCAGGAAAAGTAGTCCCGCTGACCGGCGACCCGTGCACGCGTAGGCCAGTAAGCCTGGCCACGTCCTCCAATGTAGGGACCATGTGCCCCCACGGGAATAAGAACGTCCGACTCACTGGATCCCAGCGGTCGTGCAGGGCATAGAGCAGAGCTGCGTCAAAGCGACACACCTCGATACTCAGGAAGGGGGCGAACCCCATGGCAGTCAACCGCTCCCTCTGGAAGTCCGGCAGTGCGAGGTACACTGCCCGAACCTGCAGCTAGGAGGTACGGGTCCTACGCTTCCCCTGCATTCATCCATCTCATTTACCTTAGTCATTTAGTTTCACATTTTGTTTCATTTAAATAAAATGCTCAGAGTCCAATTATTGATTTGAAGAACGGTTACTCACGAACCGCTCTATAGATGAGCGGCCTCCCTCAGACCGCTCTGTTTCTCAGGTCCCCCCGTTTGAACGGGCTCTCCCTAGCCGTTTCCATCATGGACGGATTACCCGGAACCGTCTGTTTGCCCGTCTTCCTAAGGAGTAACGGCCCACCTTTGACCGTATTGTTTTGATGACGGTCCTGTAAGGACCGTATTGTTTTGCTTGGTTACATGTTTGGACGGACCTATGTGGTCCGCCTACCTTTTGAACGGTGATAACCTCGCCGTATTGGGGTTTTGGTGCCCCGTTGGCTTTGTAAGGGTGAGCGGCGCTCCTTGCACCGTGTTTATTTGAGGCGGTCCTTTGGGGACCGCATTGTTTTGCCGTACGGTTTCTGTTAAACCGTTTTACCGTCGCCGTCCCTGACGACGGTGAAGGCCCCCCGGCCGGCTGGGAGACCTCCGTGGTCCCTAAACCGACCCCCCTAGGCCCCTCTAAACCCCTAAAACTAACATGCAGGGAACAAAATCAAAAGAAATGGGAAGAAAGGCGGGGAGGCCTACCTCGGGATCACGTGGCTTTTTGGCCGCCCCCGTGGGTGGTGGTCCTCCAGCGACCTCCTCCTCGCCGGCAGGGGCCTCTTCGTCAGCAGCGACGATGGCGAGCTCTTCCATGGTCACCCCGGGCGTTTCTCCTTCCTCCGGCAGTGGTGGCGGTGGTTCCACCGGCGGCGAGCCCTCACCGGCGGCCGACGGCCTGGCCGCCTGGTGCTTCGTCCTGGTCATCAGGTGGGCTGGGGAAGATTGAGAGAGGGAGGGAGGTTGAGAAGAGAGAGTGAGAGAGGGAGAGTGAGGGCATTTTTCGCCCCTTCGTTCCTTCCACCGTCGGTTACGGTGGAGGGAAACGAGGGGGTTCCTTTTTTTCGAGGTTGCAGAGAAGAACGGTCTATCGTTAGACCGTTCATTTTGTGAACGGTTAGTCTCTAACCGTATGTATCTTTTGACCGTTAATTTCAAGTCGGTTGGAATTCTATGCCCGAGCGGTTCTCATGGAGCCGTTCTTATTATAAACGGTGCCGTACCAGCCGTTCGTCACTGGCAACCGGCCCTGTAAGATTTGTTCGAAGGTCAGGTAAGAACGGCTAACCTAGAGCCGTTTGGAATCTTGCACGGTTGAGATGAGGCCGTATATCTGGTTGGTCTATTTAAATCATGAATATTGAATATTTTCTTTGGAAATACATATCTTAACCATCTTATGCAGCATCACTTCAGTCTGTCTCGCCATTTCGCCTGCACAGGTAAGTCAGGTATGGCCTTCTATCCCTAAATCCCTTATTGCATTATTATATGGTATTATATTATAATATTTCGAGAGCCGGCAGGTTTCTTATGTGTCCCAGGATCTGATGTTCCCCTTCAACAAAAACAATGATGATCCAGGCTCATATACCTAACCTTCGGATAAGCCGTTAAGTTGGGATATCACGAGGAGGACGGTTCTATCCGCACGCTGTGGTTGCGGACGGTATCTTGACTCTGATATTCCCAGCTTAATAATACTACTCTCGAATATTTTATATTTTAATCTTTCTTCGCATTCGTTTTAACGATTTCTTTTATTTTTAGCCCAGCATGCATCATGCGCATCCTTTTGAGCTTTCATGCCCCATAGTCTGCTTAAGAAATGTCCCGTCAAGTGATGGTCAGCTGTGTGTCCCAATGCTCGAGTAAGGTGAACTAATTCCATTCCGAATTCGAAGGTTTTCTTTGGTCGGTTCGTTGGGGTCGGTTGACTGAAAGATCCCCGTCTGGAGCTTTAGCATCTTTTTCTTTTGTGGCCCCCTCATTGGACCGCGGGATTGTGTCCCCCATGAGGTTGGTCTTGTCGGTTGATTTCGTTTAGTTTAGTCCCTCCAGATTGGCGTCGCCTTTTGGTCAATTACTCCTAACGTTCGGTCCAGGATTTTCCGAAAGATTCTCACCGCTTGTTGGTAGAAACGGGTGTCGTTTTACCTTAACGCCCGCTTTTTCGGTCCACTCCGCTGCATTTCCGCTCCACCTCCATGTTCCATATCACCTCCGCTTCACCTCCGCTCGCTCCCCTGCAAAGAGGGCGTTAAGGAGGGGCATCTGTTGACACCCGTTTTATACCGATAATTCGAGCCGTTTCTCTTACTCCCATTAGTTGATGCCTCGAGTTGTTCATCATTCACTGGGCCATTTTGTGGCATGACTCGGGCTCGTTTTATGGGTCGTCTCCCTCCTTGGTGCAATTCGTGGTGATTCGGGGCTTAATGGGCCTTGGCTTTGGTCAATTGAACGTATTTTACGAGAATCAAGTGCCTAAGGGCATGAACGGCTTCACATCAGCCGTTCAGAAGGTGGGCGGTTGAAGATGGGCCGTTCATATATTTTGGCTAATTTCTGAGGATTTTCTGAATATTCACCGACAGGCTTTTGTGCGGTGTGATTAGGACCGTTCAATCTCATGGACGGGCCTATTCCAACCGCCTATATCTCAGAGTCCTACGCGCGCCCAGTTTCTCAGAGAATTATCCAAATGATTCGAATTATCACCGACAGGGTTAAACGGTCGTGTTTGTGCCGCCCTAAACTAAAACGGTCTCCATACAACCGTTCATATGTTCAGGGTCCCACGGCGGACGTTTCGGCCAGTTCGAGAGATAGTTGGGATAATATTCTGATTATTCGAATTTCCACCGACAGGATGGACGGTCCGAATTAGACCGCCCACACCTTGTGCGGTCTATCGTAAGACCGTTCAAGCCGTCGGCTGTTGATTTTCAACCGATTTTATCCCATTTATCTCATGGTTTTATCCTCAACTTATTTTGATGATTTCTCCGCGGATAATCAACCATTTTCGATGCCGTTTCGTGTGGATGGAAGATTATGATATTATCTACGAATTATCTTTTGTGAGTTCGACCCGAGAATATCTAAAAACCCCAACTTCGAGGCTGGCTTTCTAGGCTCTATAAATAGACCCTAGTGGCCGGACGTCGAAAAGGGGGGGGAGATTTTGGTCGACGGCGAAGCCCTGCCGCATTTTTGAGCGACCTAGCACCAAGGAGGGAGGCTCTCCACGTCCGCACGAGCCTCCGGTCAAGGGAGTAGCCCAGTCTTCGTAGTCTTTCGTTCCGTAGCTTTGTCGTTTTCCTTCATTGCATGCATTGTTTCTCACCCGCGTACCCCCTCCTTCTCATTATCATGCACACAACCATCCCGTTTTTTGTCACCCTAGGGGTTTAAAACCCCCCAGGTATTCCCCTTTTCATTTGTTTATGCTTAATTCTTCTCGTTTGAATGCATACTACATTATTTAGGTCTAATCTAGGTGTCTCTTCTGTGTCTCTACATTGTTTCGCAGGTCAGCACTTAATCAGCACGAGGCCCATCCCCTCTGGCCGGCCGGAGAGGGTGGAGGTCGAGCCCTTCTCAACTTGCTGAGTGAAGGTACTGAGCGGCTATCCTCCGGCCGTTCAACGGTACGCGCGATGCATCAACGACCGTTCTTCCCTGGAACGCGGTCCCTCTAGCGCCGTCCATCTCACTGCAGCAGTTCCTCCCGCGTCCCTCGCAGCGTCCTGGGGCGGTCTATCGTAAGACCGCTCAACATAAGGCGGTCCTAAGGGAGCCGTGCATTCCTCAGCGCTGCACTAAGGCGAGTATCTCCCCATTTTCCAAGGTACGGCGTGCCTATCGCGTACGGCATCTTGGTGGCGATCACGGTACTTTGCTTCATTCCCTATCTTCTCTTCTTTCTCTCACTTGTCTCATGCACTTGACGCACTTTGACCCGTAGTGAAAGGGAGAGAGGAGAGAAATATATATCTACATCTGCGACCTAACAAAAGACGGATAGAAGGCACGCTCGAAAGCCATGACGAACTCCTGCCACACGATCTGCCGAAGAGGACGAGATCGGAACACTGAACCCCACTCCGATGTCCACCAAGTACGGGTCGATCCCTGAAGACGATGAGTGGCCAGCGCCACCTGCTCCTCCTCGGGACACTCCATCGCACTGAAAATCCGCTGCACATCATCCAGCCACTCTCTGGCCACCTCAGGATCTGACTGCCCACCAAAAGAAAGAGGCTGATACAGCAAAAACTCCTTCAGCACACGACCGCGACCACCTCGAGCCTGATCCTCACCAGCTTCGCCACCCTGCTGCTGATGACCTCCTTGCTGCTGACCTCCCTGTCGCTGCTGAAACACATACTCAAACATGCCTCGGAAGAAATCGTCCATCCCTGGAGCTCTCGCATCTCTAGATACACCCTCGGAAGTTGAAGCCCTGCTCTGCTCCTTTGGACCACCACTAGACTCTCCCTGCTGGGCACGAGTCCTCCTCCGTGGCGCCATAACACACCTGGAATCAAGAAAAAGCACCGTAAATCAATAAAACACACGACCCTAAGCCAGTCGCCGACTGTACAGGACATTCATGGACCTTATGGACCACTGCAATTCGTTCCAAGTTCCGATATACCTCCATAACCTGGCTCTGATACCAGCTGTGACGACCCGAGGATCCGAGTACCGGAAAGGAACCGGCGCGTCTCGAATCTCGGTCCGCCAACCCACGAGCCCGTAGACTCGGAAGGGTAGAAAGGAGTGGTGTGGGGGTACAAGAGAAGCTGCAACGACCACAGAGATAGCACAATAATCTAAAATAAAATGCACATAATAATATAAATAAATAAACTGCTACAAGGTCCACAGTGTCCCATGTCCAAAAGAAAGTACAGTCAACAGGAAAGAAAGTACAACAACACGGGGCATCCCCCGGCGTACAACAACACGGGGCATCCCCCGGAGTACAACTACGCGGGGCATCCCCCGGCTCTGGCAGACTGGCAACTAACCCCGGCTGGAAGACCCACGCTGAAACTCGGCCGCGCCTCCCGCCGACCCCGCCTCACCTGAAGAGCAGGGGTGAGCCTCATCTCATTGGCCCAGTAGGGATCCCACGAATCCCCACCTCGCACGGAAAACGAGGAAGAAGAAGACAACCCTACCAACTGAGAGTACGGTAGAACCGACAAGCTAAAGTAAATAAACGGAAAAGTCGTCTACTCTAACAGTACCGTAGTACGGAACCTCGGTCCAACAAAACACGAGTCCACGCCTGCCAGTGAACAGGAGCACCATCCACAAGAAGAACGACCGGATGCGTCCCCTGACGTCTTACACCGCGTCACAAGTGTCTAGCTACAACGCCCCGGGCGTGAGACTCAGACACGCAACAAGTACCACACAACAAGGACTAGCTGGGGTCGCACTCGTCAGTGCGTGTCCCAAGCCCCCAACTACGTGTGCACACACAGACCATCTGCTCTAGGTCGGGTCCTCTAGCTGGTTTTCCCCCCCACCGGACTCTGGTGGCAAAGGCAAGGGGCTCTACGGTAACCAGCCTAAAAACCGCGTCACACTGGGTCTCGCTCTCCACCACTCCCAGGTGGGTCCGCACCCGCGTGCGCAAGAAGCTACGACTAGTGGACAGGTCACTGGAAGTAAGGACTAATCCACGGAAACCGCCCACCAAACCCTAGCACAGACTCTTGATGATCCTACGGTAGGTACGGAAGCCGGGGACACGCATGAGGTCCGACCGTCCCTCAAGTCACGTGGCACTCCTACCGAGGTAACTGATTCTCCGAGGAACCCCGGGCGCCCCTGTGGCTCTCACTGGGTGCCCACGGCATCCCTAGGGCCACACGCCACAACCGGGTCTATAACTCATCCAACCGGAGGTCACGCTACCCGCAAAACGCGGTTCGGGGAAGGGAAAAGGTCGCGCTAGGTATCCCTAGCGCGACACCGAAGAACGCGCTAGCTTTGGCTAGCGCGATCTTCCATGTCGCGCTGCCCAAGGCTAGCGCGTTCAATCTGAACGCGCAAGTCTTGGATAGCGCGATCTGGAGATCGCGCTACCCAAACCAGGCGCGTTCCCCCACCGCCTTACTGTTTGTCTTCTCCGACGGACACGCTCGGACGACACAGCGCGTTCATCAAGAACGCGCCACTGGACTATAGCGCGACATCGGGCCGAGCCCGGTTCGCGAACTACGGCCGGAAATCACAAAACCACGCCCATTCACCCCCTTTGGTGAAGGGAAAATAATGGGGAATCACCCCACAACGACCTAGCATGCATCTAGAGCCCCCAAATCGATCAAAAACCCCACGAATCGACGGATCCGGCGCTCAAACCCCAAACATGGAAATAACCCTCCCGGCATGAATCTAGCCCCTCTCGGCCTTTCCATGGCCTAGAAATCACGGGGAATGCTAGAAAGAGGGTAAGGATTCGTCCCCCTACCTCAAGGAAGCTCGAAATCCACCGAATCGCCGCCGATCTTCAAATCTAGCTCAACCACGAACTCCACATCCACGCGCCAATGGGGGCACCGCCGCGATCCTCTCGCCGCCGCCGTCATCACCGCGCTGCCGCCAAGGTCCACCACCCATCGCCGGAGGGGAAGGGGCCGCCGTGAGGTTCCAACGGGCAAGGAGGGGAAAAAGGGGAGGTGACCGTTGCGCGCTCACGGGAGGGGAAAGAAGGAAGAAGAAAAAGGGAAGAAAAAGAAAAAGAAAAGGCTTTAAATAGAAAATCCGAAAAATGCCAAAAATACCGAAAAATAGAAAAATACACCTCCTCGACCGTCTCGACGCGTTGATCGCAACGGTACCACTCGCGGGCTGGTGAACGACCCGGTTCACCCGCTACAGGGTTCCGAAGGACTCGCCGAAACCCGTACGCGGAAATCGGAAAACGCGCACGGAAAAGCCGCGGACACACTCCGGGCCTCCGAAACGACTCCGGATCGCGTCGATCCGAACACGAAAGATGTCCGAAACGAAATTTCGGACACAACAGGGTCGAACACCCTGACAAACCAGATCCAGGACCCATAACGAAGGATCCGAAAGATCCGGGACATTACATACGTGGTCGAAAGTCATGTCCAAACCACATGCCAAACAGTCTTCATACTTAAGAAGATATATGTCACTGTCAACCCTACAAATAGATTGTAATAGAATTTCAAATTAGATTCTTCACCTGACTAATGAAAAAGTTGATCCAGTTCACATACGTGTTAAGCTGTTGGGGGCAATCTCGTTTGGTTTTGACTGGCCATTCATTGATTGACATATCTTTGATATAAGGAAAAGTTAAGAAGAACTCTTTTACCCACATAACCTAGCATATGTTAATCAGATATATAGTATCAAAACCAATTAAATACAAAAGAGTTGTCGAAGATGTCAACTAGGGGAAGACTTACTGTGACACCTACAGAAACATCATAATCTATATGTTGGATTGAAGAGTATACTTCAAATTTTTGAGTTTCTAAATTGACAACTAATAAACGCCAATGCTCTTTTGTATATAGAGATATCATGACTAATCTTCCCATCTTTAATGACTCAATTGTTAGATACCTCAAAATGGGATTATCAACATGTATCTCCTCCGTGATGATCTTTCTCTATTTTTTTTTCTATTCACAATAAATTAGTGGAGATTAGAATTGTATTACAATTAAGACCATCCATGAAATAGATTTGATATACATATCATAAGAAAAGGAGATAAAAATAAACACTAATTCTCTACACTTGTTGCCGCTAAGTATTGATATATGTCTATCACCTAAGACAACCACCATGGCTATTACAACATAAGGACATGAAACAAAGAATATATTAGATGAAGAATTTCTAACGGCCATACGCAACAATATTATTATCACACCTTATGGTTATCTGGAACTTTAGATAACAAAAGAAGGGAAAACAGAAATGTCTAAGGGCCATAAGCTGATTGGTTGTATAGACAAATGTGATGGCTGGTTTTATCATCACTCAAAAAATAATTATAACAAAATTTACGTCATCTTGGATTCTACATTTGAACAAAATATGCTTGATTTGATCAATGTTTATACAACTTTTTTTGTCTATCATGCTCCATGCCCGACCCCTAAAAATAAGGAACATAGTTAATAACTTCGTTTCTAAGTGCACAATTAACACAATTGAAGAGTAGACATTTATTTGACAAACCCTTCTGATTTCATGTTCATAAAAGAATCTAACATATCTATATCTTCAATGCTCAGATGAGACCTTCCTACAAAATGTCATTTTCTTGAAAAGGTCTGCCACAAACATTGTTGATCAAATTACCTTTAAAACAATTGGTAATGCTTGACAAGTGTAATGTGTAAATGTAACTGACCTTTCCTCTAATAGGACCTGTATATGGAGAGCTTGTCATTTTGGAAGGGTTTTTCTTTCTTTTTGGTCTCCTCTTTGTTGATTCTTTAGGCTGCACAATTTCTTCCAATTGTATTTGCTCGGCCTGCTCTACTTGCTCCTTGACCACTTCTTTTGCAGCCTACAAAAATTTTGTAGTTGAACCTTGATTTGGCTGCACAAATTCTTTGCACCCTTCATCACGTGCCTTCATTAATTCTTGGACTTCATCCTGGAGTTTTGAATTGTGGACTTTTAATTCTTCATTTTCCTTCTATAGGGTGCTCAATAACTCCTTCAACCCTTTATTCTCTTCTTCAAATTTAGCTCACATTCTCTTTTTAGTTGTGATATTTGACGTGCTTGATCCTGTAATGTCTTTTTCTTTACTTTCTTTCCGAACACCTAGCAACATGGCTCTTTGATTGTCACTAGGTGTAAGTTTATCCAACACCGGCATAGCATGAGAAATGAATAGGTTAGAAATATACACAATTTAACTTCTACTTACACAATGTACATCTTATTTACACAACTTCCATCATGCAGCACAAGCATTTAATAGATGTAAGCATCTCCTATAGCACAATAAACTATAGTCTATTCCCTCAATTTAGATTCTATTTCTAGAATTTACAATCTATTAACACAATTTAGATCATATTTACATTAGTTGCAATATATTTACACAATTTTCATTTTATAGAACACCTTTCTAATCAAATCACATTTAACAGGTTGGAGAATATTACATGTTCACTTGTCGGGGATGTAAGCATCTTTTCAAATGTGGAACGATGACGAAATCTCTTCCCACATGACTAGTTGAGAATTCATGGCTCCAGCCCATATGCACTAGGTTTCAAAGATGTATGTTCAAAAAAATCACACATGTAATTAAAATAAGTGAAAATGCATTAAAATAAACAGACTTTCGTAAGTATAAAAGACTTACATTAGACATGCCTACACTTACCATAAGTGCTATGGCACAACCATCCATATATCCAACATCTTCAACATCACTATTATTCCTCTTCTGAACTCTTATTGCTACATCGTAAATATGGTCCATCAAGAAAAATTGTGCCACCCTTCCCCAAACATAAGTCTCCATTGTATCAATATCATCTAAATAATGGAGTAGAGATAAGGGACACAAATATCCCGAAGTGGGAAAAAGAAAGCATGCAAACATATAAGTGAGAAACATTCTCACGAAATCATGCCTAATCTCTGCACCCTTTGTCTTCACCAAGGAGCGTAGATGTCCTTCAATTTTCGTTATGGTGCAATAAGAATCTTGGAAAAACTTCTCCCTAAATGTTGACCTCTTAGAATGCTTGTAGCCAACGTGATAACCTATTTTTGATAGACCTAAAGTCACACATATTTCCTCGGCGGTAAATCTCAATTATTTTCTAATGATAATAAAGACGTGGTCACCAACATTATAAGAGTTGAGATGTAATACCTCGATTTTTTGAGAAATTAATTAGAAATTCGAAATTTATTTGAAATTAATTAGAATAATTCTTTAATAAATAGAATAAGGTAGATTTCGACCATTTTATAAAAATTTATAAAAATTATATTCTTGTAGAGGATAACACGTTTAACAAACTTGTCTTCTGTGGCCAACCTAAATAAAATCTGTAAGTAGGCCGAATTAGTGGATTAAGCCCAAATTGAACACTTAGTTAACTATACCTTGAAATGCCAAATTCGAGCCCAATACTCAATCAAATGAGCCCAAACCGGTGGCAAATGAAAGGTCAGGATGAGAGGATCATTTCTCCTCTCTTAATCTCCTGAAACCCTAACCCTAGGAGATGCATTCGACGGAGTTTGGATCGAGTCAACTATTGCGGCGGCGTTCACATTGACCCGACTTGTGTGGACGAATACTCCGCGCATAAAACCCTCCAGAAGGTGTGTGACCTATTAAAATGAAGCTCTCTAACCCTAGAATCGTTTAGAACCAGCGACGGCTGCAGAGAAGTTAGATCGAGGGAGATCTCCAGCGATTAGTGGCTGCGTGTACCGGCGTCTTTGGTTTTCTTTCTCCTTCCTTCTTCATCCGATTCACGTAGGTGATAGCAAGCCAAACCCTACAAATAATATATGATTGGAAGCATCATCGTGTTAGCTTTTCATTGATATAGAAAGCCCTACATTTTATTAAGTGTTCTGCGAGAATTTTAGGTTTTACTAGAATCATGTCACATTTAGGGTTATAATTGTTCCCTTTCGATTAAGTATTAATTTTATGTTGTAAACATAAAATTGAATCATGCATCTTGTAGAGTTTTTCGTGCTCTTTCTGTTGGTAGTAAAAGCCCCAAATTCCATGCTTTATATCGTGTGAATTTCGTGTTTTATTTCTGACCCTAGAAACCTCGCCGGAGTCGGGCAAGGTGAAGGGGCAGCGATGTAATGTCCCGGATCTTTTGGATCCTTCGTTATGGGTCCCGGATCTGGTTTGTCGGAGTGTCTGACCCTGTTGTGTCCGAAATTTCGTTTCGGACATCTTTCGTGTTCGGATCGGCGCGATCCGGAGTCGTTTCGGAGGCCCGGAGTGTGTCCGTGGCTTTTCCGTGCGCGTTTTCCGATTTCCGCGTACGGGTTTCGGCGAATCCTTCGGAACCCTGTAGCGGGTGAACCGGGTCGTTCACCAGTCCGCGAGTGGTACCGTTGCGATCGGCGCGTCGAGACGGTCGAGGAGGTGCACTTTTCTATTTTTCGGTATTTATGGCATTTTTTCCGGATTTTCTATATATATCAATTCTTTTTCTTTTTCTTTTACCTTTTTCTTTTCTTCTTCTCCCTCCTTCCTTCAACCGTGAGAGCTCCCCCTTCCCCCGCGGCCGATCTTCTTCTCCCCGGGCGACCGAGACGCGGCCCCTCTCACTCCGGCAACGGCGTGGCAGCGGCGGCGGCGGCGGCGGCGGCAAGGCGGTCCCGGTGGCGTGCTTTTCGCGGCGGGAGGCGGGGCGTTCGTGGGAGTAAAAGCTTCATCTTTGATTTCGGCGGTGATTCGGTGGATTTCGAGCTTCCTTGAGGTAGGGGGACGAATCCTTACCTTTCTTTCTAGCATTCCCCGTGATTTCTAGGCCGTGGAGAGGCCGAGAGGGGCTAGATTCATGCCGGGAGGGTTATTTCCATGTTTGGGGTTTGAGCGCCGGATCCGTCGATTCGTGAGGTTTTTTAATCGATTTGGGGGTCCTAGATGCATGCTAGGGTGTTGTGGGGTGATTCCCCATTGTTTTCCCTTCACCAGGAGTGGTGAATGGGCGTGGATCTACGTTTTTGGGGGTGTTTCGGGAAACCGGGCTCGGCCCGTTGTCGCGCTATAGTCCAGTGGCGCGTTCTTGATGAACGCACCATGTCGTCCAAGCATGTCCGTCTGAGAAGACGAACAGTAAGGCGGTGGGGAATGCGCCTGGTTCGGGTAGCGCGATGTCCAGATCACGCTACCCAAAACTAGCGCGTTCAGGTGTGAACGCGCTGGCTTTGGGCGGCGCGACATGGAAGATCGCGCTAGCCTTAGCTAGCGCGTTCTTCGGTGTCGCGCTAGGGATACCTAGTGCGACCATCCCCTCCCCCGAACCGTGTTTTTGCGGGTAGCGTGACCTCCGATTGGGTGAGTTGCGGACCCGGTTGTGGCGTGTGGCCCTAGGGATGCCGTGGGCACCCAGTGAGAGCCACAGGGGCGCCCGGGGTTCCCCGGAGAGTCAGTTACCTCGGTAGGGGTGCCGCGTGACTTGAGGGACGGTTGGACCTCATGCGTGTCCCCGGCATCTATGCCTATCGTATGATCATCGTGAGTCTGTGCTAGTGTTGGTCGGTGGTTTCCGTGGGTTAGTCCTTACTTCCAGTGACCTGTCCACTAGTCGTAGCTTTCTGCGCACGCGTGTGCGGACCCACCTGGGAGTGGTGGAGAGCGAGACCCAGTGTGACGCGATTTTTAGGCTGGTTACCGTAGGGCCCCTTGCCTTTGCCACCAGAGCCCGGTGGGGGGGAAAACCAGCTAGAGGACCCGACCTAGAGCAGATGGTCTGTGTGTGCACACGTAGTTGGGGGCTTAGGGCACGCACTGACGAGTGCGACCCCAGCTAGTCCTTGTTGTGGTACTTGTTGCGTGTCTGAGTCTCGCGCCCGGGGCGTTGTAGCTAGACACTTGTGACACGGTGTAAGACGTCAGGGGACGCATCCGGTCGTTCTTCTTGTGGATGGTGCTCCTGTTCACTGGCAGGCGTGGAGTCGTGTTTTGTTGGACCGAGGTTCCGTACTACGGTACCGTTAGAGTAGATGACTTTTCAGTTTATTTACTTTAGCTTGTCGGTTCTACCGTACTCTCGGTTGGTAGGGTTGTCTTCTTCTTCCTCGTTTTTCGTGCGAGGTGGGGATTCGCGGGATCCCTACTGGGCCAATGAGATGAGGCTCACCCCTGCTCTTCAGGTGAGGCGGGGTCGGCGGGAGGCGCGGCCGAGTTTCAGCGTGGGTCTTCCAGCCAGGGTTAGTTGCCAGTCTACCAGAGCCGGGGGATGCCCCGCGTAGTTGTACTCCGGGGGATGCCCCGTGCTGTTGTACTCCGGGGGATGCCCCGTGTAGTTGTACTTTCTTTCCTGTTGACTGTACTTTCTTTGGACATGAGACACTGTGGACCTTGTAGCAGTTTGATTTACTTATTATTATGTGTATTTCCTTTTGATTATTATGCTATCTCTGTGGACGTTGCAGCTTCTCTTATACCCCACACCACTCCTTTCTACCCTTCCGAGTCTTCGGGCTCGTGGGTTGGCGGGCCGGGATTCGAGACGCGCCGGTTCCTTTCCGGTACTCGGATCCTCGGGTCGTCACAGCTGGTATCGGAGCGAGGTTGTGGAGGTATATCGGAACTTGGAACGAATTGCAGTGGTCCAGAAGGTCCATGAATGTCCTGTACAGTCGGCGACTGGCTTAGGGTCGTGTGTTTTATTGATTTCTGGTGCTTTTCTTGATGCCAGGTGTGTTATGGTGCCACGGAGGAGGACTCGTGCCCAGCTGGGAGAGTCTAGTGGTGGTCCAGAGGAGCAGAGCAGGGCTTCAATTTCTGAGGGTGTATCTAGAGATGCGAGAGCTCCAGGGATGGACGATTTCTTCCGAGGCATGTTTGAGTATGTGTTTCAGCAGCGGCAGGAAGGTCAGCAGCAGGGAGGTCGTCAGCAGCAGGGTGGCGAGGCTGGTGAGGATCAGGCTCGAGGTGGTCGCGGTCGTGTGCTGAAGGAGTTTTTGCTGTATCAGCCTCCTTCTTTTGGTGGGCAGTCGGATCCTGAGGTGGCCAGAGAGTGGCTGGATGATGTGCAGCGGATTTTCAGTGCGATGGAGTGCCCCGAGGAGGAGCAGGTGGCGCTGGCCACTCATCGTCTTCAGGGATCGGCCCGTACTTGGTGGACATCGGAGTGGGGTTCAGTGTTCCGATCTCGTCCTCTTCGGCAGATTGCGTGGCAGGAGTTCGTCACGGCTTTCGAGCGAGCCTTCTGTCCGTCCTTTGTCAGGTCGCAGAGGTTGCGAGAGTTCATGGAGCTGGCTCAGGGTGACATGACGGTGATGGAGTACCGTGCCAGGTTTATCGAGTTGGGCCGTTATGCTCCTCATATCATGGCGGACGAGGAGGTGAAGATCGATCAGTTTGTTAGTGGTCTGAGGCTAGAGTTGAGGCATCATCTTCTTGCCTCGGGTTTGACCAGTTTGGATGCGGCATGTAAGGCAGCAGCGGCGCTGGAGAGAGATTTGCAGAAGGTTCGAGGGCCGAGCAGTGCTAGTCAGGTGCAGGCAGATTTCAGCCAGCCGACAGGGATGCAGCAGCAGAGTACCGCCCAGCTCTCAGCAGGTGGATCAGTGGCGACACAGACTGCGGCTCCGGTGCCAGGTTCATCCTTCAAGTCGAAGCTTAAGAAGTTGCTTAAGGAAGCTGGTTTTAGCAAGAGGCGTCAGGATCGTAAGGAGTCAGGGCAGGAGTCGTTGGGCAGTGTTCAGCAGCCGATGGCTTTTCAGCGTCAGGGTTCGATGACTGGTTCGCGGGATGGCTGTCCCAGGTGCGGTGGTTCTCATCCAGGCAGACCGTGTTCGGCGCCCGTGATTTGCTTCAGGTGCGACCAGCAAGGGCACATGGCACGTGACTGTCCGCAGAGACCACGCCAGCCGTACGAGTTTCAGCAGCAGCAGCAGTTTCGGCCCCAGCAGTCGTCAGCACAGCCACAGCAGTACCAACAGCAGGGACAGTTCCCTCAGTTGGCACAGTCAGCTACTATGGGTGGGTAGAGACCCCGAGGCAGAGTGACTCATCTGACCAGGGCGGAAGCTGAGGCATCGCATTTGGTGGAAGGTACTCTTTCGATTTTGGGTTGTGCGGCTCGTGTTTTGTTCGATTCAGGTGCTTCTCATTCGTTCATCTCGGAGGTTTTCGCTCAGAGCGCGGAGGACCCGGTGACCGAGGTGTCCTATGACTTGGCGGTATAGTTGCCTACTGGTGACTTCATGATCACCCCGTACTGCTTTGAGAAGGTACCCGTGTGGGTGGAAGGGCGGAACTTGCCGGTTAGACTCTACGCGTTACCGCTTCAGGACTTCGATGTGATTTTGGGCATGGATTGGCTCGAGGCCCATCATGCCTTGGTGGATTGTGGCTCGAAGAAGGTCTACTTCCGACAGCCCCGTGGACCCACCTTCTATTTTCAAGGTATTCGGTCTTCCTCTTCCCGCTTGCTTATTTCGGCTTTCCGTGCGCATCGTTTGCTCGATGCAGGTTGTCAGGGTTTTCTCACATCCGTGGTTTTGGTCGAGCGGCAGGGCCCTGAGGTAGAGGACATTCATGTCGTGTGCAAGTTTCCTGATGTTTTCCCCGAGGAGCTACCAGGGATGCCACCGCAGCGAGAGATTGATTTCGTGATTGAGGTGGTGCCGGGTACGGCGCCTATGTCGAAGGCCCCTTATCGGATGGCGCTTGCTGAGTTGCGAGAGCTGAAGGCGCAGTTGCAGGAGTTGCTGGCCAAGGGGTATATTCGTCCCAGTTATTCCCCGTGGGGTGCGCCGGTATTGTTTGTGAAGAAGAAGGATGGTAGTTTGAGGCTGTGCATCGACTACCGTCAGTTAAACCAGGTGACTGTCAAGAACAGGTATCCGTTGCCGCGGATTGATGACTTGTTCGATCAGCTTCAGTCGGCCCAGGTGTTTTCGAGGATCGATTTGAGATCGGGTTATTACCAGCTGCGGATCCGAGAGTCAGACATGGAGAAGACGGCGTTCCGATCGAGGTATGGGCATTATGAGTTCTTGGTGATGCCGTTCGGGCTCACCAATGCCCCCGCAGCATTCATGGACTTGATGCATAGGGTGTTTCGTCCGTACTTGGACCAGTTTGTGGTCGTGTTTGTGGACGATATCCTTGTGTATTCGCGGTCTGCTGAGGAGCATGTGCATCACTTGAGGACGGTATTGCAGACCCTGCGCGATCACCAGTTGTATGCCAAGTACAGCAAGTGCGAGTTCTGGCTCCGAGAGGTGCACTTTCTGGGGCATGTTATTTCTGGTGATGGTGTTTCCGTGGACCCGGCCAAGGTCGAGGCGGTGGTGCAGTGGCCGAGGCCGAGTTCTGTCACGGAGATTCGGAGTTTCTTGGGACTTGCAGGTTATTATCGGCGGTTTATTCAGGATTTCTCTCGTATTGCGGCCCCGATGACCAGGCTTACGCGGAAAGAGGTGCAGTTCGTCTGGACGGAGGAGTGTGAGCGGAGCTTCGTGGAGCTGAAGAGATTGCTTACCACTGCTCCGGTTTTGGTGTTGCCATCTGGCTCGGGTGGGTTCGTGGTGTGTACAGATGCTTCCGGGGTAGGCCTCGGTGCTGTGTTGATGCAGCATGAAAGATTTGTGGCGTATGCGTCGCGGCAGTTGAAGCCACATGAGACGAACTACCCTACTCATGATCTTGAGTTGGCAGCAGTGATCTTCGCTCTGAAGATTTGGAGGCATTATTTGTACGGCGAGCGGTTTGAGCTCTTCACTGATCACCAGAGTTTGAGGTATGTGTTCACGCAGAAGGACCTTAACCTCAGACAGAGGAGATGGATGGAGTACATGAAGGATTATGACGTTACTCTGTCTTATCAGCCTGGCAGGATGAACGTCGTGGCCGATGCTCTGAGCAGGAAGGTAACGGTCAGTCAGATGTTGTTGAGGAAGTGGAAGCTTTGGGAGCAGGTCCCGGCCATGACTTTTAGGCTCAAGGTCCCTCAGGACCAGGGTTCGGCTATCCTTGCGAGTCTGACTGTCACGCTCGCGGTGCGTCGACAGGTGACTGAGGCTCAGCTAGCGGACCCCGAGCTACCCCGTATTCTGTCGATGGCCGAGGTGGAGTTTGGTGAGGATGGAGCTGTGAGATTCAGAGGTAGGTTGTACGTTCCGGTCGAGGGGCAGGTACGGCGTACGGTTTTGCGTGAGGCTCATGGGAGCCGGTATGCCGTGCACCCCGGATCGGCTAAGATGTACCAGAACTTGAAGAGGCAGTTTTGGTGGCCTGGCATGAAGAGAGATGTTGCGAAATTTGTGACCAGGTGTTTGACCTGTCAGCAGGTGAAGGCTGAGCACCAGCGATCGGGAGGTACTCTTCAGCCCTTGGACATTCCTGCGTGGAAGTGGGACCACGTGACCACGGATTTTATGGTTGGATTACCGAGGACGTCCAGTGGGGAGGATAGTATCTGGTTGCTAGTGGATAGACTGACGAAGACGGCGCGATTGTTGCCGGTCAAGGTCAGTTGGAGTGTGCAGCGTTTGGCTCGTCTGTACGTGGAGCGGATAGTCCCATTGCATGGAGTCCCTATCTCCATTGTATCGGATCGTGACCCCCGTTTCACTTCTGGATTTTGGAGGAGCTTCCAGAAGGCTCTAGGCACCGAGTTGGCATTCAGCTCGGCCTATCATCCTCAGTCGGACGGTCAGTCTGAGCGGACCATCCAGACTTTGGAGGACATGTTGCGAGCATGTTGCTTGGAATGGCAGGGGAGTTGGACCCACCATTTGCCATTAGTGGAATTTGCCTACAACAACAGCTATCATTCGAGCATCGGTATGGCTCCCTATGAGGCGTTGTATGGGCGACCTTGTCGGACTCCGCTTGATTGGTTCGAGGTAGGCGAGCGTGCCTTGACCGGACCAGATTTGGTGCAGCAGTGCGTTGAGGTGGTGCATCTCGTTCGGCAGAAGATGTTGGCAGCTCAGAGCCGGCAGAAGAGTTATGCCGATCGGAGGAGGCGACCCCTCAGCTTTGTTGTGGGAGATCGAGTTTTCCTGAGAGTGTCTCCCATGAAGGGCGTGATGCGCTTCGGTAGGCGTGGGAAGCTGAGTCCCCGCTACATTGGTCCCTTTCCCATCGTTGAGCGCGTTGGGGAAGTTGCTTATCGGTTGCAGTTACCTTCGGAGCTTTCCACGGTGCATGATGTGTTCCATGTATCGATGCTTCGGAAGTATATGCCCGATGACTCTCATGTTCTCGAGGATGCCGTTTGGCCTGATGTGACCCCAGATCTGTCCCTTCCGGAGTTTCCTGTTCGCATTGAGGATCGACGAGAGCAGCGCCTGCGGAACAAGGTTATTCCTCTGGTTAAGGTGGTCTGGCAGCGTCATTCTGGCGGCGAGGCATCTTGGGAGCGCGAGGATGAGATGCAGGAGTCGTATCCTTATTTATTTGTGTGAGTCTTTCCCCCGTCCTTGTGCCTTGTCCTTGAATTTCGAGGGCGAAATTCGTTTAAGGGGGGAGGGCTGTAATGTCCCGGATCTTTCGGATCCTTCGTTATGGGTCTTGGATCTGGTTTGTCGGAGTGTCTAACCCTGTTGTGTCCGAAATTTCGTTTCGGACATCTTTCGTGTTCGGATCGGCGCGATCCGGAGTCGTTTCGGAGGCTCGGAGTGTGTCTGTGGCTTTTCCGTGCGCGTTTTCCGATTTCCGCGTACGGGTTTCGGCGAATCCTTCGGAACCCTGTAGCGGGTGAACCGGGTCGTTCACCAGCCCGCGAGTGGTACCGTTGCGATCGGCACGTCGAGACGGTCGAGGAGGTGCACTTTTCTATTTTTCGGTATTTATGGCATTTTTTCCCGGATTTTCTATATATATCAATTCTTTTTCTTTTTCTTTTACCTTTTTCTTTTCTTCTTCTCCCTCCTTCCTTCAACCGTGAGAGCTCCCCCTTCCCCCGCGGCCGATCTTCTTCTCCCCGGGCGACCGAGACGCGGCCCCTCTCACTCCGGCAACGGCGTGGCAGCGGCGGCGGCGGCAAGGCGGTCCCGGTGGCGTGCTTTTCGCGGCGGGAGGCGGGGCGTTCGTGGGAGTAAAAGCTTCATCTTTGATTTCGGCGGTGATTCGGTGGATTTCGAGCTTCCTTGAGGTAGGGGGACGAATCCTTACCCTCTTTCTAGCATTCCCCGTGATTTCTAGGCCGTGGAGAGGCCGAGAGGGGCTAGATTCATGCCGGGAGGGTTATTTCCATGTTTGGGGTTTGAGCGCCGGATCCGTCGATTCGTGAGGTTTTTAATCGATTTGGGGGTCCTAGATGCATGCTAGGGTGTTGTGGGGTGATTCCCCATTGTTTTCCCTTCACCAGGAGTGGTGAATGGGCGTGGATCTACGTTTTTGGGCGTGTTTCGCGAAACCGGGCTCGGCCCGTTGTCGCGCTATAGTCCAGTGGCGCGTTCTTGATGAACGCGCCATGTCGTCCGAGCGTGTCCGTCTGAGAAGACGAACAGTAAGGCGGTGGGGAACGCGCCTGGTTCGGGTAGCGCGATGTCCAGATCGCGCTACCCAAAACTAGCGCGTTCAGGTGTGAACGCGCTGGCTTTGGGCGGCGCGACATGGAAGATCGCGCTAGCCTTAGCTAGCGCGTTCTTCGGTGTCGCGCTAGGGATACCTAGCGCGACCATCCCCTCCCCCGAACCGTGTTTTTGCGGGTAGCGTGACCTCCGATTGGGTGAGTTGCGGACCCGGTTGTGGCGTGTGGCCCTAGGGATGCCGTGGGCACCCAGTGAGAGCCACAGGGGCGCCCGGGGTTCCCCGGAGAGTCAGTTACCTCGGTAGGGGTGCCGCGTGACTTGAGGGACGGTTGGACCTCATGCGTGTCCCCGGCATCTATGCCTATCGTATGATCATCGTGAGTCTGTGCTAGTGTTGGTCGGTGGTTTCCGTGGGTTAGTCCTTACTTCCAGTGACCTGTCCACTAGTCGTAGCTTTCTGCGCACGCGTGTGCGGACCCACCTGGGAGTGGTGGAGAGCGAGACCCAGTGTGACGCGGTTTTTAGGCTGGTTACCGTAGGGCCCCTTGCCTTTGCCACCAGAGTCCGGTGGGGGGGAAAACCAGCTAGAGGACCCGACCTAGAGCAGATGGTCTGTGTGTGCACACGTAGTTGGGGGCTTAGGGCACGCACTGACGAGTGCGACCCCAGCTAGTCCTTGTTGTGGTACTTGTTGCGTGTCTGAGTCTCGCGCCCGGGGCGTTGTAGCTAGACACTTGTGACGCGGTGTAAGACGTCAGGGGACGCATCCGGTCGTTCTTCTTGTGGATGGTGCTCCTGTTCACTGGCAGGCGTGGACTCGTGTTTTGTTGGACCGAGGTTCCGTACTACGGTACCGTTAGAGTAGACGACTTTTCCGTTTATTTACTTTAGCTTGTCGGTTCTACCGTACTCTCGGTTGGTAGGGTTGTCTTCTTCTTCCTCATTTTTCGTGCGAGGTGGGGATTCGCGGGATCCCTACTGGGCCAATGAGATGAGGCTCACCCCTGCTCTTCAGGTGAGGCGGGGTCGGCGGGAGGCGCGGCCGAGTTTCAGCGTGGGTCTTCCAGCCAGGGTTAGTTGCCAGTCTGCCAGAGCCGGGGGATGCCCCGCGTAGTTGTACTCCGGGGGATGCCCCGTGCTGTTGTACTCCGGGGGATGCCCCGTGTAGTTGTACTTTCTTTCCTGTTGACTGTACTTTCTTTGGACATGAGACACTGTGGACCTTGTAGCAGTTTGATTTATTTATTATTATGTGCATTTCCTTTTGATTATTGTGCTATCTCTGTGGACGTTGCAGCTTCTCTTATACCCCACACCACTCCTTTCTACCCTTCCGAGTCTTCGGGCTCGTGGGTTGGCGGGCCGGGATTCGAGACGCGCCGGTTCCTTTCCGGTACTCGGATCCTCGGGTCGTCACAAGCGACCTGTCTGGACTTGTGCGGCCACACGATAGACCGCACATCCCAGACAGGCGGCCTGTGTTTTGACCATTTATATGTTTCTATATCTGATCGTTTCCCTAGAACGTGCGGCCGAACCCTAACCGCATATGTCACATGCGGCCAGTTCCAGACCGCACATCCTTCCCAGCGGCACACGATCGACCGTCCATCTCCAGCAGGCCTTCGAACCTGAGAGGGCATGTGCGGCCAGTCTGTAACCGTTCAAGGGGATGTAAGGTCCAGAACCGACCACACATCTATAACAGAACATATTAATTGTCATTACAGCATGTTATGTTAGTAGATTGGTGGTTAATTGCATGTTAGCAACACACCTAATAAACTGTAATTCATGACAGTAAATCATTCTTGTTGATTTATTTAATTTGAGCTTGATCTTGTTTCATCTTTCCATTGAATGTCAATTTTAATTGTGAATCCTTTATAATTGAAATGGCTATTAGGTTTACACTTGTTATAACCGTTAATCTTGAACCATTTGTATCCCCCTAGATTTGAATTGGACTCAATCGAACCGCTGTGATTTGAGTTAGTCCGAATTGGACTAACAGAGTCTTGAGCGGCCATTTGTGGACCGCATATACCCATGAACGGGCCAGTGGAGACCGTTCATCCCTGGCAGATGCCAATTAGTTTTGGCCGATTATCCTTGATCCACCTTTGGCCAAATCCTGATTTGATCAGCCCAGTAGACCCTAGGCCGACCAGCAGATAGTGGGTTGGACTCTGGTTCAGTTCCACCCTTCCTATGGTAGCCCGGGAGCCCACTTGGGCTAAATTCTAACTCATTGTTAGGCCCTGTGTTGTGCGGCCAGATATGGCCCGTACATCTGACAGGCGGCCCATAATAGACCGTTCAACTAATGAGCGGCTCTGTCAGGACCACATATCATGTCCTCGATTTTGAAACCTTCTGGCATTGTGCGGCCCAATCCTTACCGTTTATATAAAAGAGCGGCCCTTTATCAGTCGTTCAATCTTGACCCCCGAGGGCTAAACCTCAGCCCAGTTGCTGTTAGTGCGGCCCAGTGTCGACCGCACAAGTCTTGAGCGGTCCAGTAGGAACTGCATATCATCTAGAGACTAGTTTTCTCCGTGTTTTATGGTTTTGAATCCAAGAACATGTTGGTTCTTGATAATTTGAACTCCTGGATAGAAATTCTGGACAATATCTCTTCAACTTAGCCTTAGGATGTTCCGAGGTAAGTTTGTACTTGATTATAATTGGCCATTTAACTTGATTAAAGTCTAGACGGAATTTGGATCTTGGATCCAATAAATCAATGTCAACGCATCATAGGGGCCCGATCTGGTCCTGGGGAGAACGCCCGAAAAGTACTTGTGTCCATGGGAGTTTGTAATGACATGGTGAGGCATTGCATCAAGTGCATGACTAGCGTGATGTCTATGACAATGATCTCTTACTTGAATCGTGTTTGACTTGGTTATACATTCTTGCTTATTGGCCAATTTCCTGTAATTTCCTTTTATATATATTGTTCTTAACTTGCAATTCTTGTAGTTATATCATTCTGCCATATTGTTATTCCATTCCATTCTTTAGCACTTTCTTTTATTACGTTGTTTCATTCGATCGTTATTTCTTTTCTTTCCGTTTCATATAAACATGTAATTAATTAGTTAATCACTTACACTTGCATGTTGTTACCTACTGAGCGTTCGCTCATATAGTTATTTTTCCCCCTTTCCAGGCAGCTCAGGTGAAGATTCACAGATGGATGGGAATGGACAAGAGTGATGACTTGGAGTGTATCAGCTAGTCGTTATGTTGAGATTGTTATAGTTGTTTTACATCTAGCTATGCCTTAGAACTTGTGTTAGTTATTGTAACGGAGTCGAGTAAAGATTATGTTTGATTATGTTTAAGTCAGTTGATGGTATTTGTAATAGACTTGGAGTTATTCTGTTCATGACGTTATGTTAATTCTTAGCTTAGCTTGTTATCTTTACTAGCGTTTTCTACTGCCGGTCTCGATATTCCGCGTCGGGGCGTGACAGTTAGGTGGTATCAAAGTCTAGACTTTTTAATATCCCTATTATATCTAAGTTCTAGGATCCTAAATGATACCGTAGGACCTATAACCTTGTTATAAGTCTAAGGACCCAACCTAGTGAGATTTGGATAGAAGACTGGGGTTGAGTTAATAATCTCATTGCACGATTATCCATTCTTAATTGAACCTAACGTAACCTATTCCACGTGTGAGATTTTGCAATGGCAGGAGAACGCGCGGAATGGAGGAAGTTGCAGCGTACGGTTCAAGGACTTACTCAGGCTTTGCAACAAGTGGCCCAGGGAGGAGCTGCAAACCATGGCACTGGCAACCTTTATCAGAACTTTCGTGGCATGAATCCCCCGCGATTTGGAGGCTCGACTGACCCTGATGAAGCCGAGCACTTGCTTGAAGAGATAGGGAGGATTTTCGAAGTGATGCAATGCAGCGATCAAGAACGTGTCCTCTTGTCGACCTTTCAACTTGAACGTGATGCGAGGACATTGTGGGATGCAGTGAAGGCTACCCTTGGAAATAGACAAGTCACATGGGAAGAGTTTGAGGAATTCTTCAATGGTAAGTATTTCTCTGATAGAGTACAAGAGAAGAAGGCGGCTGAGTTTGCTGTTTGAAGTAACAAAATCTATCCGTAGCTGAATATGAAGCTCAGTTCTCTCAACTATCTCGTTATGCTACTCACTTGATATCTACCGAGAAGATGAAGGCTAAGCTCTTTCTTAATGGGCTAAAGCTGCAGTATATCAACTAGTTGGCACCGATGGAAATTCAAACTTATTCCGAGATGGTGAGAAAGGCTCAAGTGTTGGAAGGTACTTTGGAAATGACGGAGAGAATCCGTGGGAAGAGTGTTAAGATTGAACAACACCATACTGGTTCTGGGAGTATCAAGCCTGGTCATGGCAGGAAGAGGCCCATTAGCGGGTCTGGTTCGTGGAAGGGCAAGATGCCGAAGATTGAAGACAAGAAGCCTAGCCCTATTGTTCCATTCAAGGGCGTATGCAAGTATTGTGACCGTCCAGGTCACAAGATGGAGGAGTGCTGGCGCAAGCTGGGTGTCTGTTTACGTTGTGGCAGTAGGGATCACCGTATTCTCGAGTGTCCCTTTTTATCTGAGCGAGCTACCCTGGTGAAACCGTAAGGAATCAAGAAGCAGCAAGGCAAGCTCCAGGCTCTACAAGAAGACGAGATAAGACTCATCGAGGAGGACTCGTCGAAGGTACTCTTATTATATATGATAAATTAGCTTTTGTTCTTTTTGATACTGGTGCCACACATTCTTTTATTTCTCAGAGATTTGCGAAGTCTTTAGCTGTGAAGCCAGTTTTGATGAATTCTCCGTTAGAGATTTCGACCCCTATTAGTTCCGGATCAGCAATTAAGTATTTCTATCCTTCCAGTAAGGTCTTGATCAATGAACAAAACCTGCCAGCTGATTTAGTTTGTATGGACATGAAGGATTATGACGTAATCCTAGGAGCAGATTGGTTGGTTAAGTATGAGGCCAATGTTCAATGCAGATCTAGTTCTGTGTCTTTCATTGGACACCCTGGACTTTCTTTTATAGGAATTAGACACCATAAGTCCGTTGCACTTATTTCGGCTCTTCGAGCTGATAAGCTGATGAGGAAAGGATGCAAGACTTTTCTAGCATTTGTTTCTGTGACCCCTGAGCAGAAGATTGAGATTGAGGACTTTTCTATCGTCCGGGATTTTTCAGATGTCTTTCCTGAGGAACTACCAGGAGTTCCTCCTGAAAGGTAAGTTATCTTTTCTGTTGATCTAATTCCTGGTGCGACCCCTATTTCCAAAGCTTCTTATTGTATGTCTCTTGCGGAGCTAAGGGAACTAAAGCAGCAGTTGATGAAATTGCTTGAGAAAGGGTTCATTCGTCCTAGTACTTCCCCGTGGGGAGCCCCTGTATTATTCGTCCGGAAGAAGGATGGTTCGATGAGGTTGTGCATCGATTATCGGTAATTGAACCAATTGACTACCAAGAACAGATATCCATTGCCAAGGATTGATGAGTTATTTGATCAGATAGCAGGAGCTCAGTATTTTTCTAAGATCGACCTTCGATCTGGATATCATCAGTTACGAATTAAGAAGGATGATATCTATAAAACAGCCTTCCGCAGCAGGTATGGGCATTTCGAATTTGTAGTAATACCTTTTGGGCTAACGAATGCACCTGCAGCTTTCATGCAGCTAATGAACGATGTGTTTCGGCCCTCTCTTGATCAATGGGTCGTGGTGTTCATTGATGACATCTTGATTTATTCTAGAGTGAGGAGGAGCATGTTGAACATTTGAGGGTGGCCTTGCAACTATTGAGAGATCATCAGTTATATGTCAAGTTTAGTAAGTGTGATTTCTGGCTGCAAGAGGTGTCCTTTCTAGGGCATATCATCACAAAAGAAGGCATTTCTGTTGATCCTTCGAAGGTAGAGGCAGTAAAGAATTGGGCTAAGCCTACTAATGTGACTAAAGTGAGAAGTTTCCTAGACCTAGCAGGTTACTACCGAAGGTTTATTCAAGATTTCTCCAAGATTGCGGTACCTCTGACAAGATTAACCCGCAAGGAGATAAAATTTGATTGGTCAGAAGATTGCGAGCGAAGCTTTCAGACCTTGAAGGAATGTTTGACTACTGCACCTATTTTGGCTTTACCTTCTGGAGAATGGGGTTTTGTTGTATACACTGATGCTTCAGGTATTAGTTTAGGGTGTGTACTCATGCAGCACGGGAAAGTGATAGCCTATTCTTCTAGGCAGTTGAGGAAGCATGAAGAGAATTATCATGTTCATGATTTGGAGCTAGCAGCAGTGGTGTTCACCTTGAAGATATGGAGGCACTACTTGTATGGAAAGGTATTTACGGTGTTTTCAGATCATAAGAGTTTTAAATACTTGTTTTCTCAGAAGGAACTCAATATGAGGCAGCGAAGATTGCTGAAGTATTTGAAGGATTTCGATTTCTCCATTGAGTATCATCCTGGAAAAGATAATGTTGTGGCAGATGCCTTGAGCCGCAAGCCTATAGCTAAGTTGTCAAGTCTCATGTTACAAGAATGGAAATTGTTGGAGCAATTAGCTAGTTTGGATCTTAATGTTGACAAGGATCAGATTATGATTGCTCAGATTCAACTTAAGCCCGAATTATTGATGGAAATCAAGTCTCTGCAAGATGATGACCCAGAGTTGGTAGAGATCAAGGGAAGCTTGAGTAACAGACCTGACTTCATGATGGCTGATGATAGAAGATTGTTATTTCATGGAAGAACTTGTATACCTGATGTAGTTGAGATAAAGAGTAAGATCCTCGAGGAAGCTCATAGATCCAGATACACCATTCATCTTGGAGGTACTAAGATGTTTAAGGATTTGAAAAGATCTTTTTGGTGGCCGAATATGAAAAGGGAAGTTGCGAACTTCGTAAGTAGATGCTTGGTTTGTCAGGAAGTCAAGGCGGAGCATTTCAGACCAGCAGGAAAATTGAAACCCCTTAATATACCCCAATGGAAGTGGGAGAGCATTGGCATGAATTTCATTATGGGTCTACCTAGGACTCGTAGTGGATTTGATGCAATATGTGTGATTGTCGACAGATTGACAAAATCGGCTCATTTCTTATCCATTAAGTCTAAATGGACAGTTGATGTTTTGGTTGCTTTGTATATGAAGGAAGTGGTAAGACTACATGGTATACCAGTCAGCATTGTGGCTGATAGAGACCCCAGGTTCACTTCTCATTTTTGAAAAGGATTGCAAGAGTCCTTGGGAACTCGTCTGAATTTCAGTACTGCTTTCCATCCATAAACAGACGGACAGACTGAAAGGACCAACCAGATAGTGGAAGATATGCTTAGAGCCTGCATGATTGACTTTGGAGGTAGTTGGAGTGATCATTTGACATTGGTTGAATTCGCCTACAACAACAGTTACCAGTCCAGCATTCAGATGGCTCCATTTGAAGCTTTGTATGGTAGAAGCTGTCGATCCCCGTTATGTTGGGACGAGTTAGGTGAGAAGCAATGGCTTGGACTAGATCTCATTCCGAATCGTCCAAGAACATTTGTATTATCAGAGATTGGTTGCAAGTTGCACAATCAAGACAGAAGAGTTATGCCGACACCAGGAGGAGAGTTTTGGAATTTCAGGTTGGTGAGCATGTGTTTTTAAAGGTTTATCATATGAGGGGAATTCGAAGGTTTGGTATTCAGGGCAAACTGAGTCCAAGATACATTGGTCCATTCGAGATTTTAGACAGAGTGGGGGAGGTTACTTACCGTTTGGCACTACCACCTCAGTTATCTGGAGTACACAATATTTTCCATGTGTCTATGTTACGAAAAAATGTGTATGATCCCACTCACATTATTCAGCATATGGACTTCAAATTGAAAGAAGATCTGACTTATGAAGAAAGACCGATCAAGATTTTGGATCGGAAGCAACAGCAACTCAAGAATCGTTCCATACCGATGGTTAAAGTGCAGTGGAGTTGGCGTGGAACTGAAGAAGCTACTTGGGAGTCACAAGATATTATGCGGAGACAGTACCTTGACTTATTCTAGGTGAGCTGTCTCACTCCCTCTTTTTATTATTAAGTGCATTGAATTTGGAGGACCAAATTCCTTAAGTGGGGGAGGGTGTAATACCCTGATTTTTTGAGAAATTAATTAGAAATTCAAAATTTATTTAAAATTAATTAGAATACTTCCTTAATAAATAGAATAAGCTAGATTTCGACCATTTTATAAAAATCCATAAAAATTATATTCTTGTAGAGGATAACACGTTTAACAAACTTATCTTATGTGGCCAACCCAAATAAAATCTATAAGTAGGCCGAATTAGTGGATTAAGCCCAAATTGAACACTTAGTTAACTATACCTTGAAACGCCAAATTCGAGCCCAATACTCCATCAAATGAGCCCAAACCGGTAGCAAATGAAAGGCCAGGATGAGAGGATCATTTCTCCTCTCTTAATCTCCCGAAACCCTAACCCTAGGAGATGCATTCGGCGGAGTTTGGATAGAGTCAACTATTACGGCAGCGTTCACATTGACCCGACTTGCGTGGACGAATACTCCGCACATAGAACCCTCCAGAAGGTGTGTGACCTATTAAAATGAAGATCTCTAACCCTAGAATCGTTTAGAACCAGCGACGGCTACAGAGGAGTTAGATCGAGGGAGATCTCCAGCGATTAGTGGCTGCGTGTACCGGCGTCTTTGGTTTTCTTTCTCCTTCCTTCTTCATCCAATTCAGGTAGGTGATAGCAAGCCAAACCCTACAAATAATATATGGTTGGAAGCATCATCGTGTCAACTTTTCATTGATATAGAAAGCCCTAAATTTTATCAAGTGTTCTGCGAGAGTTTTAGGTTTTAGTAGAAGCATGTCACATTTAGGGTTATAATTGTTCCCTTTCGATTAAGTATTAATTTCAGGCTGTAAACATAAAATTGATTCATGCATCTTGTAGAGTTTTTTGTGCTCTTTCTGTTGGTAGTAAAAGTCCCAAATTCCATGCTTTATATTGTGCGAATTTCATGTTTTAGTTCTGACCCTAGAAATCTCACCGGAGTCGAGCAAGGTGAAGGGGCAGCGACCTGTCTGGACTTGTGCGGCCACACGATAGACCGCACATCCCAGACAGGCGGCCTGTGTTTTGACCGTTTATATGTTTCTATATCTGATCGTTTCCCTGGAACGTGCGGCCGAATCCTAACCGCATATGTCACCTGCGGCCAGTTCCAGACCGCACATCCTTCCCAGCAGCACACGACCGACCGTCCATCTCCAGCAGGCCTTCAGACCTGAGAGGGCATGTGCGGCCAGTCTGTAACCGTTCAAGGGGATGTAAGGTCCAGAACCGACCGCACATCTATAACAGAACATATTAATTATCATTACATCATGTTATGTTAGTAGATTAGTGGTTAATTGCATGTTAGCAACACACCTAATAAACTGTAATTCATGACAGTAAATCATTCTTGTTGATTTATTTAATTTGAGCTTGATCTTGTTTCATCTTTCTATTGAATGTCAATTTTAATTGTGAATCCTTTATAATTGAAATGGCTATTAGGTTTACACTTGTTATAACCGTTAATCTTGAACCATTTGTATCCCCCTAGATTTGAATTGGACTCAATCGAACCGCTGTGATTTGAGTTAGTTCGAATTGGACTAACAGAGTCTTGAGCGGCCATTTGTGGACCGCATATACCCATGAACGGGCCAGTGGAGACCGTTCATCCCTGGCAGATGTCAATTAGTTTTGGCCGATTATCCTTGATCCATCTTCGGCCAAATCCTGATTTGATCAGCCCAGTAGACCCTAGGCCGACCAGCAGACATTGGGCTGGACTCTGGTTCAGTTCCACCCTGCCTATGGTAGCCCGGGAGCCCACTTGGGCTAAATTCTAACTCATTGTTAGGCCCTATGTTGTGCGGCCAGATATGGCCCGTACATCTGACAGGCGGCCCATAATAGACCGTTCAACTAATGAGCGGCTCTGTCAGGACCACATATCTTGTCCTTGATTTTGAAACCTTCTGGCCTTGTGCGGCCCAATCCTTACCGTTTATATAGAAGAGCAGCCCTTTATCAGCCGTTCAATCTTGACCCCCGAGGGCTAAACCTCAGCCCAGTTGCTGTTAGTGCGGCCCAGTGTCGACCGCACAAGTCTTGAGCGGTCCAGTAGGAACCACATATCATCCAGAGATTAGTTTTCTCCGTGTTTTATGGTTTTGAATCCAAGAACATGCTGGTTCTTGATAATTTGAACTCCTAGATAGAAATTATGGATAGTATCTCTTCAACTTAGCCTTAGGATGTTCCGAGGTAAGTTTGGACTTGATTATAATTGGCCATTTAACTTGATTAAAGTCTAGACGGAACTTGGATCTTGGATCCAATAAATCAATGCCAACGCATCATAGGGGCCCGGTCTGGTCCTGGGGAGAGCGCCCGAAAAGTACTTGTGCCCATGGGAGTTTGTAATGACATGGTGAGGTATTGCACCGAGTGCATGACTAGCATGATGTCTATGACAATGATCTCTTACTTGAATCGTGTTTGACTTGGTTATACATTCTTGCTTATTGGCCAATTTCCTGTAATTTCCTGTTATATATATTGTTCTTAACTTGTAATTCTTGTAGTTATATCATTCTGCCATATTGTTATTCCATTCCATTCTTTAGCACTTTCTTTTATTACGTTGTTTCATTCGATCGTTATTTCTTTTCTTTCGTTTCATAACATGTAATTAATTGGTTAATCACTTACACTTGCCTGTTGTTACCTACTGAGCGTTCGCTCATATAGTTGTTTTTCCCCCTTTCCAGGCAGCTCAGGTGAAGATTCACAGATGGATGGGAATGAGTAAGAGTGATGACTTGGAGTGTATCAGCTAGTCGTTATGTTGAGATTGTTATAGTTGTTTTACATCTAGCTATGCCTTAGAACTTGTGTTAGTTATTGTAACGGAGTCGAGTAGAGATTATGTTTGATTATGTTTAAGTCAGCTGATGGTATTTGTAATAGACTTGGAGTTATTCTGTTCATGACGTTATGTTAATTCTTAGCTTAGCTTGTTATCTTTACTAGCATTTTTTACTGTCGGTCCCGATATTCCGCGTCGGGGCGTGACATGAGAAGTCAATCCACTAGATTTCTTTCAACTATAATTTCATTTAAATTCATTAACTTTTCAAATGACAATTTATTGATTGCTTCTCTATGCTCATCCTTAATCTTTAGTTGTTTCACAAAAACTGCAAAGCGTCTGATTATACAACGATGGTTGATCAAGTTTTTACTATCAGACAAGGTCTCCTCCAAAGTTTTCTTTCCTTTCACACAACGATGGTTGATCAAGTTTTTTCTATCAGACAGGGTCCCCTCCAAAACCTTCTTCCCTTTCACGCAACTCTTCTTGGGTGTCATATCTAAGAATTCATGAAAAAAATTGGATACATTGTCAAGTGATTTCAGTCAAAAGTAGAAAAATTGTTTGGGGATCGTGTATCCCATAGATGGTCTCTTTCCCATCACGTAAATAGCTTTCTAAAAAAACATATACACAGTGGTATTCAAATGTGAAATAGGTTTTGCAAGAACTAAACACTAGCAGATGCCTTATGAAACTTATTGATCCTTCACAGAAACCAACATGGAAGAGTTCAACAATGAGCCATGAGTTTAAAACATAGATGCCAAAATGAATTTCTTAAAAGAGTTGGAGATAAGTTGGTTGTCTCCAAGGAAAAACAACTAAACATTCAGAGGAGACAAGAGGTGCCTTACCTATTTGTGCAAGACGTGTAAATACATCGTTGCCACCGACGTTGCTCCTCCGATGTAGTCTCGCTGCCGCCAATGTATTCGTTTACCCGGTCGTAGCCAGTAGCCTTGTCGTAGCCCTCTCACGTAGGCAATCGTCTCCCTTCCAAACCCTCTCTTGCTGCAGTCCTACCTCTTTGCAGCTAGTAGAATTCCCCAAAACCCTCCCTAGCAACGTAGGCGTTTCCCTTCCACACCTTTCTCGCTACAGTCCTACTCACTCAAAGTTGGAGATGCATCTCTCACACTCTCTCTCTCTTCCAAAGCCCTCCTTTCCTCCCTGCAGCTTCCAGAGTCCACTATCTTCTTCCCCTTTGCCGTCCTCGTCGATCCTCCCCTCTGTCAGAGCTCTATTCTCCCTTCCAAAACCTCTCTGAAAACCCCCAAATCGCCTCTCTCGAAACCCTTTCTCTGTCTCTCTCTCTCTATCTCGGACCCTAAGACACCCATTCCTTATCTCACGTATTGAAAGACACTATTCTCTCTCTCACCCTTTCTCTTTCTCTATCTTCTCTCTCTCGCGTCTCAAAGACTTCAGACGGACGTGACACCCTTTCTCTCTCGGACGGGACCTTTCTCTTCATTTGTTTGAGTTTAGGCAAGAACGAGAGTCGTATTAAATTAAGAGGGTGACATGATATTGATGACGTGGATAGAATACTTGACCGGCAAAAGGGAGGTATGTTGGAAATAAATTTAAAGTAGACATAGTTGAGTATTTATTTATTAAAATAAAATTATTTTTTTTAAAGGAAATGTCCTGGGAAGAAAAGGCCCACCTGCGGTCACGTGCTCCCCATGTGCGGGTGCCTTTTGAGTTTTGATCCATCATCTACTGTCGGATCCACTGTTCTCCTCCTCCCCTATAAAAAACCAGTCGTTCGCCTCGCCACGCACCATGTAACATCACCCACGTTCTGGTGGTGACTACACCCCACGCCCCAATGTGGTGCAGCACACCCACGCGGTCCAACAATTCCCCTATTTGGTATCGGGTTAGAGCGGGGATATCCTCGCTCTAATCCCATTCTACGTTTGGTATGGCTAAAATGGGCGGGGATAAGCTAGGTTAAGGGAAACATAGTTAACCCCGATTTTAGGGTTAGAAACGGGGATAAGTCATTCCAACCTTTTGTTGGAATGACTTGACCCCATTTTTCTAACCCCATTTCACCCCTTGTGTATCAAATGTACTCGAGAATAAGACTAGACATAAATTATCCTAGAGTGACTTACATTTATTCTCTTCAACTTTTATCCCGATACCAAACATCAATAGGGTGTTTGGTTGCTTTTTTTTATCTCTTTTTCTCTCAAATTTAAAAAAGAGAGTAATAGATCCTTTAACCGTGTTTGGTGTCCCTCTCCTAAATTTTAGGGAGAGAATCTCATCCAATGTAAATCTTCCTAAAAAAAACAAGTCTATACCATTTTTTTTAAAAAAACATCAACCACGTCTCCGAACTCTCCCTCCCTCTCACGCGCGACCCCCCCTCCCCTCCCCGGCGACTGCTGCGGCCCCCCTCCGCCCACCTCCCCCCCCTCTCCGGCCGCAGCCACCTCCCCCCCCTCCGGCTACCTCCGCCCGCAGCCCCCCCTCCGCCCGCAGCCCCCTCCCCCCCCCTCCGGCTCCCCCCTATGCCCTCTTCCCTCCGGCCGTAGGGAGCCAAGGCCCTCTCCAACCCCCCTGCAAACCCTCTCCCATCCTCCGGCGCTCGGCGTGGCTCCCGGCCGCTCCCAGGAGGAGTTCTCTGCGAGACTTCAACCTCGCGCGGTCTGTTGCTGCTGGTGTTGTTCGGCAGCGGAGGCTTGGCGTGGAACGGGGAAGCCAACGGTGTGTCTTCTGAGAACGTGCTGATCTGCGTGGGGTACTACAAACCCCACCTCTCCCACTTCCCTCCCCTCCCCCCCCCCTCCGGACGCCCTTGGGCTTGTCGCAAGGGCGGCACACCTCGTAGCTGACAAACTGGGCGGACTTGCCGGAACCCGGGGTGGACACGAGGGGTTCTTGCCGCCGTGGAGAGTGGCGTTGTTCCAGGAGGGGTTCTTACCGTCGTCGCGGTCAGTGGGGGTGCGCTGCCAGGCGCGAGGATCGCCGGAGAGCCAGGCCACAGCGTAGACCTCCATCTTGGAGATGAGATTGACGTCCTTGAGGTCCTTTATAATATCCCGGACCTTTCGGATCCTTCTTCGTGGGTCCCGGATCTGGTTTTCGGAGCGTCCGGCTCCGTTGTGTCCAAAATTCCGTTTCGGACATCTTTCGTGTTCGGATCGGCGCGATCCGGAGTCGTTCCGGAGGCCCGGAGGCGTTCCGCGGCTTTTCCGCGTGTGTTTTCCGATTCCCGGCGTGTGTTTCGGCTTTTCCTTCGGAAGCTCGCTGTGGGTTAACTGGGCCGTTCACCCAGGCACGAGTGGTACCGTTGCGATTGGTGCGTTCCGAGGATTCCGGAAATGTATTTTTCTATTTTTCAGTATTTTTTCGAAAATTCGGATTTTCTATAAAGCCTAATCCTTTTTCTTTTCTTTTTCCCTTTTCTCTTTCTTCTTCCTCTTCCTCTCTCTCACGACCGTGAGCCCCCTCTCTCTCCCTCTCTCCCATTCGGACGCGGCGAGCCCCTCTCCGGCTACGGACAGCGGCGGGGCGACGGCGCGGACGCGTGGGCGACGGTGAGGCGATCTCGTGGGCGTGCGGCGAGCGTGGGAAGCGTGGGGAGTTCGTGAAGCTTCGAGCATTCTTCGTGATTCGTGATCGATCCGGCGGAGCATTCGCTCCATTGAGGTAGGGTGACGTTCCTTAGCCTCATGCCGATCTTTTCCGCGATTTATAGGCCGCGGGGAGGCCGAGAGGGGATCATTTGAGCGTTTTTGGGTTTTTCCATGATTTGGGGAGAGCTCGCCCGATCTATGGATTCAATGCATGGATTCGTGTTTTGAGGGCCTAGAATCATGCTAGGGGTCCCCAGGGGTCTTCCCCTTTGTTTTCCCCCTCTCCTATGGAGGTATGGGGGCGTGGTTGGGTTTTTTGGGCGTTCTTACCGTTTTTGGCCGCGGACTGAGAACGCGCTATACTCCAATAGCGCGTTCTTGAGTGTCGCGCTGCCCCGACCGAGCGCGTTCATCGGAGAAGATGAACAGTTTGGCGGTTCGTGTCGCGCTATGGGGTCCTAGCGCGATCATCATTGTCGCGCTAGGAGGACCTAGCGCGATGGTCCCTGTCGCGCTAGGGTTCCCTAGCGCGATGGTCCGTGTCGCGCTATGGGGCCATAGCGCGACAACCCTTGTTGCGCTAGGGGACCCTAGCGCGACATGCCCTGTCGCGCTAGGTATCCCTAGCGCGATTTGGTTCGTTGTTGGGTGTTCCCCTTGGGCCGTGTGTGCGTCCCGGGCACCCCGTGGAGTTCCGTGACCGTGTCTTTGGTGTCCGGAAGTCCCGTTTGCCTCGGTCATGCGTTTGACCGTGGGCAGTGTGTCTGTTTCTTTTCCGACCGTGGTTACCGTACGACGGAGCTAGTACGTGGGGTGATTCCCACACGTTGTCGGGTTCGGACGTCGTTTTCCGTTGACTCGAGAGTCTACTCCTTCAGTGACCCTCCACTAGTCGTAGCCCACCAGTACGAGGTGCTGGTCTCACCTGGGAGTGGTGTATGGGCACCCACCTTTCGAGACGGTTTGTGGACCGGTTACCGTAGGCTCCTCGTCTTAGCCAGAGTTCGGCTGCGGGGGAAAACCGGTCAGAGGGCCAGACCTAGGACGCGTGGTCTGTGTGTGCACACGTGGTTGGGGGCGGTTGGACCCACGTCGATGGGCGTGACCCCAGCTAGTCACTTGTTGTGGTTACTTGTTCGGTGTTTGCGCCTCGGGTAGGACCTACCACGTCAGGCGGTTCACCTGCGGTGCGGTATAAGACGTCAGGGGACGCTACCGGCTGTGCTTCTAGTGGGTGGTACTCCTGTCGAGTACGGAGTGTCAGACTGTCAGTCGTGTGTTTCCGACCTTCGGGTTTTACGATTCGACCGTTGGTTTCGGTCTTCTCGTACCGTGGCACGTGTATCGGTTTGCGTGCCGTAGGGTCTAGTTCTGTAGAGTGCAGGGCTTTCCTTTCCGAGGTACTTTCCTACCGCTAGAGTAGTGGTTTCTCGTTTTACGAGGTAGGGTTCGAGTGATCCCTACTGAGTCTTGTTCCGAGACTCATTCCCTGCGTGTTTTCACCGTGTTTCAGGTGAGACGCCACCTCCGGGGAGCGCGTCAGGAGCGCAGCGTGGTGCGGGTGCCCAGAGGTAGTGCCAGAGGTCAGAGCCGGGGGATGCCCCGTGTAGCTGTACTTTTCTTTCTTGTCACTGTACTAGTCGTGGACTGTTCTTGCTGTTGTTGTTATTTTTATTGTGGACCATGTAAATTGTTAATTTAATTTCTGCAATTATTTGTGATACTTGTGTAGTTTCCACACCATCCTTTTAACCCTTCCGAGTCTTCGGGCTCGTGGGTGGCGGTGCGAGTCTCGGGTTATCGGGCCTTCCCGGTAATCGGATTCTCGGGTCGTTACAGCTGGTATCAGAGCGCGGTTGTGGAATTACATGAGAATCATAGGTAATTGTAGTGGTCCACTAGTCCACAACGATGATGTACATGTGACGCTGGCATTGGGCACCGCGTGTTTTATTCTGACATTGCCGTTTTCGTGTTTTCTGTCTTGTGCTTCAGGAGCGAGGATGGCGCCGAGGAGGAGTTCTCGCTCTCAGCAGGGGCAGTCGGCTGGAGGTCAGGAGATCCAGCAGGGGGTCTAGAGGGACCAGGAGGAGCATAGCAGAGTTCCGGGAGCTACCGAGGCCGCGGATGCTGCGAGAGCTCCGGGGGCCGAGGATTTCTTCCGAGGCATGTACCATCTCATGTCTCAGCAGTTTGGCGGAGAGGCTGCTGAGGGCTCGTCAGTCAGGGGTGGGCCAGGCCGAGCAGTGAGGGACTTCATGCAGTTCCATCCACCTTACTTTAGCGGCCAGGCAGACCCTGATGCGGCTCGTGATTGGCTTGATGAGATGGAGCGGGTGTTCAGTTCTGCGAAGAGTACTGCCGAGGACAGAGTGGTGTTGGCCTACAACCAGTTGCAGGGTACGGCTCGGAGGTGGTGGTCTTCCGAGTGGAAGACGTCCTTTCAGCTTCGTCCACTTGAGCAGGTCGAGTGGGGTGACTTTGTCAGTGCTTTCGAGCGTACGTACTGTCCAGACGTCGTTGCTACGCAGCGGATGCGGGAGTTTCTGGAGCTGGTGCAGGGTGACATGTCCGTGTTGCAATACAGGGCCCGATTTGTCGAGCTGGGTCGGTACGCACCTCATATCATGGAGCATGAGAGGGTGAGGACGACGCAGTTTGTGCAGGGCTTGAGGCTGGAGCTGAGGCATCATTTGATCGCGAATGGGGCCACTGATTTAGAGACAGCGTCTCGTGTTGCGATTTCCTTGGAGATGGATATGCAGAGGACTCGAGGACCGATCAGCCAGGGGCAGTCCTTGTCAGGTCGCAGCCAGCAGTCGGCTACCCAGCAGCAGGGTTTCTTCCAGCATGCGTCGGGTGGTTCAGGAGTACCGGCATCGGCAGCTTCAGTAACAGGATCTGCGTCTTTTAGCTCGAAGGTCAAGAAGTTCTTGAAGAAGAACTTCCGTAAGAAGTCCAAGGATCAAGGGCAAGCTTCATCGGGCAGTGTACAGCAGCCGATTCCTTTGCAGCGTCAGGGATCAGTGGGTGGGTCGCGAGGGCCGTGTCCACGATGTAGTGGGTTCCACCCAGGCAGGCAGTGCACGGCGCCGATCATCTGTTTTCGGTGTGACCAGCCAGGGCACATGGCGCGTGACTGTCCTCAGAGGCCGCCGCAGCAGCAGGTTCCCCAGCAGCAGCAGCAGCAACAGGGACAGTATCCGCCGCTACCCAGGTCAGCTAGTGTGGGAGGCAGGCAGAGAGCTCGTGGCCAGATCACGCACTTTACCAGGGCAGAGGCAGTGGCGTCGCAGCTCGTGGAAGGTACCGTTCAGATTTTGGGTTGTGCGGCTCGGGTTTTATTTGATTCTGGCGTGTCTCATTCGCTTATTTCGGAGGATTTCGCGTCGAGCGTCGAGGAGCCGGTGACCCAATTGTCCTGTGATTTGGTAGTGGAGTTGCCTTCGGGTGACTTTATGGTCACTCCGTATTGCTTCGACCAGGTTCCGGTGTGGATCGATGGGCGGAGTATGCCAGGCAGGTTGTATGCATTGCAGCTTCGGGATTACGACGTGATTCTAGGCATGGATTGGCTCGAGACTCATGGAGCGGTGGTGGATTGTGGAATGAAGAGGGTCTACTTCCAGCATCCGAGCAAGAGGACCTTCTATTTCCAAGGTATCCGTTCCACCTCTTCTCGATTCCTTATCTCTGCTATTCGAGCCCGTCGATTGCTTGATTCAGGTTGTCAGGGCTTTCTCGCGTATGTGGTTGTGTCTGACCGGATGGAGCCGGATGTCGAGGACATTGCGGTGGTGTGCGAGTTTCCCGATGTTTTTCCTGAGGAGTTGCCTGGATTACCTCCCCAGCGGGAGATCGATTTCGTGATCGAGGTTGTACCTGGTACGGGACCTTTGGCGAAGGCTCCCTACCGTATGGCCCCCGCTGAGCTGAGGGAGTTGAGGGCGCAGTTGCAGGAACTATTGGCCAAGGGGTACATTCGTCCTAGCTTTTCCCCTTGGGGTGCGCCCGTGTTGTTTGTGAAGAAGAAGGACGGTAGTCTGCGGTTATGCATTGACTATCGGCAGCTGAATGAAGTGACCATTAAGAACAAGTATCCGTTGCCGCGGATTGATGATTTGTTCGACCAGCTGCAGTCTGCGCGAGTGTTCTCGCGGATTGATTTGCGGTCCGGTTACTATCAGCTGAGAATTCGCGAGTCCGATGTGGAGAAGACTGCATTCAGTACGAGGTACGGGCATTATGAGTTTCTGGTGATGCCGTTTGGGCTCACCAATGCCCCAGCAGCCTTCATGGACTTGATGCAGAGGGTGTTCCATCCGTATTTGGACCAGTTCGTGGTCATCTTTGTGGATGACATCCTTGTTTATTCGCGGTCTGCTGAGGAGCATGCGTACCATTTGGGTGTGGTGCTGCAGACGTTGCGAGATCACCAGTTGTATGCGAAGCTCAGCAAGTGCGAGTTTTGGCTCAGCGAGGTGCACTTTCTGGAGCACGTGATTTCTGGTGATGGCATTTCCGTGGATCCCGCCAAGGTCGAGGCTGTGATGCAATGGCCGAGGCCGAGGTCGGTGACGGAGATCCGGAGTTTCTTGGGGCTTGCGGGTTATTATCGCCGGTTTATCCAAGATTTTTCCCGCATTGCGACCCCGATGACGAGGCTCACGCGGAAGGATGTGCCTTTCGTCTGGTCCGAGGAGTGTGAGCAGAGCTTCAGGGAACTGAAGAGATTGCTCACCTCGGCTCCGGTGTTGGTTTTACCTTCTGGATCGGGAGGTTTTGTGGTGTGTACAGATGCTTCCGGCGTCGGATTGGGTGCTGTTCTGATGCAGCATGGTAGAGTGGTGGCTTATGCATCTAGGCAGCTAAAGCCCCATGAGGAGAACTACCCTACCCATGACCTTGAGTTGGCGGCGGTGATCTTCGCGCTAAAGATCTGGAGGTATTATCTGTACGGTGAGAAGTTCGAGGTGTTTACTTACCATCAGAGTTTGAGGTATGTGTTCTCGCAGAGAGATCTGAACCTCAGACAAAGGCGTTGGATGGAGTTCATGAAGGACTATGACTTCACCCTGTCTTATCAGCCGGGCAGGATGAATGTCGTCGCCGATGTCTTGAGTCGGAAGGTGGCGGTCAGTACCTTGATGCTGAGGAAGTGGAGGCTCTAGGAACAGGTGCCCGAAGTATCCTTCAGGCTCAAGATTCCCCAGGAGCGAGGGTTGGCAGTGCTTGCGAGTCTGACTGTCACTCCTGCTATCCGTCGTCAGGTGACAGAGGCTCAGCATGCGGACCCTGAGTTGCCCCGGATTCTTGCGATGGCTGACGTGGAGCTCGGCGAGGACGGTGCTGCGAGGTTTCGTGACAGGTTGTACGTCCCAGCGGAGGAGCAGGTTCGTCGTGCGGTGTTACGCGAGGCTCATGGGAGCAGGTACACTGTACACCCGGGTGCGACGAAGATGTATCGGAACTTGCGGAGGCAGTTTTGGTGGCCTGGCATGAAGAGAGATGTCGCCGAATTCGTGGCCAGGTGCCTAATCTGTCAGCAGGTGAAGGCGGAGCATCAGCGACCAGGAGGTACTCTCCAGCCCTTGGATGTTCCTGCTTGGAAGTGGGACCATGTGACCACGGATTTTGTGGTGGGGTTGCCAAGGACCCCGAGTGGGCAGGACAGTATTTGGTTGCTGGTGGATCGGCTGACGAAGGTGACGCGGTTGTTACCGGTCAAGGTCAGCTGGAGCGTGTCTAAATTGGCTCGTCTTTATGTGGAGCGGGTCGTGCCGTTGCATGGGGTTCCCATTTCGATCGTATCGGATCGGGATCCGCGCTTCACTTCTGGATTCTGGAGGAGTTTCCAACGAGCTCTTGGCACGGAGTTGGCGTTTAGCTCGGCGTATCATCCTCAGTCAGATGGTCAGTCCGAGAGGACCATTCAGACTTTGGAGGACATGCTGAGATCCTGCTGCCTGGAGTGGCAGGGGAGTTGGATTCATCACCTACCGTTGGTGGAGTTTGCCTATAACAACAGCTATCATTCGAGCATCGGCATGGCTCCTTATGAGGCACTGTATGGGCGTCCTTGTCGGACTCCGCTTGATTGGTTTGAGGTGGGTGAGCGTGTTTTGACGGGACCAGAATTGGTGCAGCAATGTGTGGATGTTGTGCACCTGGTTCGTCAGAACATGTTGGCGGCCCAGAGTCGGCAGAAGAGCTATGCTGACCGTAGGAGGCAACCCCTCGAGTTCGCCGTGGGCGATCATGTGTTCTTGAGAGTTTCTCCGATGAAGGGGGTGATGCGTTTTGGACGGCGTGGGAAGCTGAGTCCCCGCTACATTGGTCCTTTCGCGATTGTGGAGCGCATCGGTGAGGTTGCTTACCGGTTGCAGTTACCTCCTGAGTTGGCGTCGGTGCATGACGTGTTCCACGTCTCGATGTTGCGGAAGTATATGCCCGATGACTCTCATGTGCTCGAGTTTTCTGTTTGGCCTGAGGTGACTCCAGATCTTTCTCTCCCAGAGTTTCCGATCCGCGTGGAGGATAGGCGAGAGCAGCGCCTGCGGAACAAGGTCATTCCCTTGGTAAAGGTCGTGTGGCAACGACACTCTGGTGGTGAGGCTTCGTGGGAACGTGAGGACGAGATGCGTCAGCAGTTCCCGTATCTGTTTGAGTGAGTCTTCCTCTTCTTTCCCCTTGGGTTGTTCTCAATTTCGAGGACGAAATTCCTTAAGGGGGGAGGGCTGTAATATCCCGGACCTTTCGGATCCTTCTTCGTGGGTCCCGGATCTGATTTTCGGAGCGTCCTGCTCCGTTGTGTCTGAAATTCCGTTTCGGACATCTTTCGTGTTCGGATCGGCGCGATCCGGAGTCATTCCGGAGGCCCGGAGGCGTTCCGCGGCTTTTCCGCGTGTGTTTTCCGATTCCCGGCGTGTGTTTCGGCTTTTCCTTCGGAAGCTCGCTGCGGGTTAACTGGGCCGTTCACCCGGGCACGAGTGGTACCGTTGCGATCGGTGCGTTCCGAGGATTCCGGAAATGTATTTTTCTATTTTTCAGTATTTTTCCGAAAATTCGGATTTTCTATAAAGCCTAATCCTTTTTCTTTTCTTTTTCCCTTTTCTCTTTCTTCTTCCTCTTCCTCTCTCTCGTGACCGTGAGCCCCCTCTCTCTCCCTCTCTCCCATTCGGACGCGGCGAGCCCCTCTCCGGCTACGGACAGCGGCGGGGCGACGGCGCGGACGCGTGGGCGACGGTGAGGCGATCTCGTGGGCGTGCGGCGAGCGTGGGAAGCGTGGGGAGTTCGTGAAGCTTCGAGCATTCTTCGTGATTCGTGATCGATCCGGCGGAGCATTCGCTCCATTGAGGTAGGGTGACGTTCCTTAGCCTCATGCCGATCTTTTCCGCGATTTATAGGCCGCGGGGAGGCCGAGAGGGGATCATTTGAGCGTTTTTGGGTTTTTCCATGATTTGGGGAGAGCTCGCCCGATCTATGGATTCAATGCATGGATTCGTGTTTTGAGGGCCTAGAATCATGCTAGGGGTCCCCAGGGGTCTTCCCCTTTGTTTTCCCCCTCTCCTATGGAGGTATGGGGGCGTGGTTGGGTTTTTTGGGCGTTCTTACCGTTTTCGGCCGCGGACTGAGAACGCGCTATACTCCAGTAGCGCGTTCTTGAGTGTCGCGCTGCCCCGACCGAGCGCGTTCATCGGAGAAGATGAACAGTTTGACGGTTCGTGTCGCGCTATGGGGTCCTAGCGCGATCATCATTGTCGCGCTAGGAGGACCTAGCGCGATGGTCCCTGTCGCGCTAGGGTTCCCTAGCGCGATGGTCCGTGTCGCGCTATGGGGCCATAGCGCGACAACCCTTGTTGCGCTAGGGGACCCTAGCGCGACATGCCCTGTCGCGCTAGGTATCCCTAGCGCGATTTGGTTCGTTGTTGGGTGTTCCCCTTGGGCCGTGTGTGCGTCCCGGGCACCCCGTGGAGTTCCGTGACCGTGTCTTTGGTGTCCGGAAGTTCCGTTTGCCTCGGTCAGGCGTTGGACCGTGGGCAGTGTGTCTGTTTCTTTTCCGACCGTGGTTACCGTACGACGGAGCTAGTACGTGGGGTGATTCCCACACGTTGTCGGGTTCGGACGTCGTTTTCCGTTGACTCGAGAGTCTACTCCTTCAGTGACCCTCCACTAGTCGTAGCCCACCAGTACGAGGTGCTGGTCTCACCTGGGAGTGGTGTACGGGCACCCACCTTTCGAGACGGTTTGTGGACCGGTTACCGTAGGCTCCTCGTCTTAGCCAGAGTTCGGCTGCGGGGGAAAACCGGTCAGAGGGCCAGACCTAGGACGCGTGGTCTGTGTGTGCACACGTGGTTGGGGGCGGTTGGACCCACGTCGACGGGCGTGACCCCAGCTAGTCACTTGTTGTGGTTACTTGTTCGGTGTTTGCGCCTCGGGTAGGACCTACCACGTCAGGCGGTTCACCTGCGGTGCGGTATAAGACGTCAGGGGACGCTACCGGCTGTGCTTCTAGTGGGTGGTACTCCTGTCGAGTACGGAGTGTCAGACTGTCAGTCGTGTGTTTCCGACCTTCGGGTTTTACGATTCGACCGTTGGTTTCGGTCTTCTCGTACCGTGGCACGTGTGTCGGTTTACGTGCCGTAGGGTCTAGTTCTGTAGAGTGCAGAGCTTTCCTTTCCGAGGTACTTTCCTACCGCTAGAGTAGTGGTTTCTCGTTTTACGAGGTAGGGTTCGAGTGATCCCTACTTAGTCTTGTTCCGAGACTCATTCCCTGCGTGTTTTCACCGTGTTTCAGGTGAGACGCCACCTCCGGGGAGCGCGTCAGGAGCGCAGCGTGGTGCGGGTGCCCAGAGGTAGTGCCAGAGGTCAGAGCCGGGGGATGCCCCGTGTAGCTGTACTTTTCTTTCTTGTCACTGTACTAGTCGTGGACTGTTATTGCTGTTGTTGTTATTTTTATTGTGGACCATGTAAATTGTTAATTTAATTTTTGCAATTATTTGTGATACTTGTGTAGTTTCCACACCATCCTTTTAACCCTTCCGAGTCTTCGGGCTCGTGGGTGGCGGTGCGAGTCTCGGGTTATCGGGCCTTCCCGGTAATCGGATTCTCGGGTCGTTACATCCTTGGCCGAGATCATCGTCAGGTCCAGCGGCCTTTGCATCGCCATGAATGATCGGAGCAGCTCTCTATAACCTCCATGTGATTGAACTAGGTATGATCGATCTCTCCGAAATCGTACAACGGTTCCACTCCTCCATCACCCGCAGCATCGCGTAGATCTCCTCCGACCGGGGGTGGCGGGTGTCGCCGGCGAGGAACTCGTGGATGACGCCGTCCATCTCGATCGAGCTACAATCGGGGAACTTCCGGATGCCCATCTCGATTGAAAAACTGTATGCCAAACAGATCTATATAAATTTTAAAAATTATGATAATATTGTCAAACATAAAATGACAACTTTTATCAATTTTAAAATTTATATTAAAAATTAACTTAACATAATTTTTTAGATAGAAATAACTTAAAAAAAAATTGTTCCCAATCACCCTATAAAATCGTGGGCCCTTTTTTATTGCTAGGGCGCATACCACTATGGCTTATATAAAATTCTTCGCGTATATCCCATCTCGGAGGGTCTTCGTCGCTGTGCAAAATCCGTTCCTCTGTCTCTGCGCCACCTGCCCTCGTTTCCCTCTCGAACAAGCATCAAATGGTGAAGATAATGGAGCGGAACCTCCGACCCCGGCCATTCCTGCTGTTCTTCTTCCTTGGCTTATTGCCCTAACCTTCTCCCTCCCGCTGGTGGCCACCACCACCCCCGTTCCAATTCCGGTGCCATGTACAGTACTAGTTCACTCCTGGCCCTGAGAGCAAAAGGATCGCTATACCATCACCACCCCCGCCACCACCACCATCATCATTACCACTGCTTCTCCGGAGACCGGGCGGCGGAGAGATGCGGCTGCTGCTGCTCTCTGGGAACGGCGCATCCGCCCTGTGCGACCGCGGCAGGGTTCTCCGGCCGTGACGGCATCTTCGCGAGCCCTAGGTTCCTGTATGGGTACTGGCTGAGGCAGTCTGCCTTGATCTGCTGGTCGCCGTCGAGAATCATCGTGTCCAGCGGGGGCGGGTCGGCGGCGGCGGCTCGCTATAGCCTATTGACGGCGGCCTGGGATGGGGATCCATGCCCAGACGGTGAGTGGAAGAGGTGGAGGAAGTGCGGTAACAGAAGGGTTTCTCGTAGGGTTGGAGTCTCTGACGAGGGCTTCCAGGATATGCTGGATCTGCTGGCGGAGGTCGAGGAGTGTCTCGGGGAAGATGACGGTGCGGCTGCGGATGGCGCTGCTGAAGAAGCTTACGTGAAGGGGAAAGTTGGATTCAAGTTACATGGTGAACAGCGCAGGCTATTTTATGATAATGAGAGAAAGCAGGACGATCGGAAGTTGAACTCATCTTCTTACTTACTAATCAACATCTTCCTTCTCGTCAATTTCAGGTGATTCCAGAAGAAGCGAAGATTTCAGGAGCCGAGGTAGAGATGAATCGTCAAGCAGTTATTACCGGAATGATGAAACAGCTGAAAAAGACGTTCGAGAAGTCAAGAAGCATGCAGAGGACTCCCGGTTGAGAAGGAGATACGCTGCATCAGGTGGCACTGTTGGTCTGGATAGTGACACTAGAAGGAAGGAAGAGAGGACTGGGGGCAGAGGTGGTAATACTGTTTCACTAACGGGTTGTGTTGGTCAGTCCAGAGAACGGTATGCCCAGAAGGACCAATGCTTCAGTGGGCAAAAGGAATCAAAGGAAGAGCTGCAGAAGGTTTCAAAGACATCGCAAGTGAGGCAGAGCACTGCTACGGAGAGAAGCGTTGTTGATAAGAATATGGTCAATGTGATTAAGGAAGAAACTTCTGCAGCGGCATTGCTCGAGGTTGTGAGAAAGCAACAGGATGAGATGATACAGTTGAGGAAGGATTACCAGGATCTTTATAGAACCACACAGCTACACAATGTCTCCGCTGCAAAAACCTCTGCTTCCTGTAGTATATTCGACACTGGAGTGCAAAATTCAGGTGGAAAATCTACCCTGCCAATGGGTCTGCTTGAGGAAGTACGAAGACAGCGGAGTGAAATAGAGGAGTTAAATGAAAATTACAAAAAGCTTATGAGGGCATACAAGATGCAGGAGAGCAACATGATAAGGGAATCTAATTCCATAAAATCATTTGGGACAGTGCTAGAAGAGAGTTCAACTTCAGCTGTTAATTTGGTTGAGGAAGGGACAGTGCAGCATTACAATACTGATAAACAGACTGTTGATGATTCAAGAACAGCTTCCTCGATTCTTACCGGGACAAATGAATTGAAAAAATATCACCAACAACTTAAGACATCAAATATTCATGAAGGTGATATTCGAGCAAACACAAATTACAGGAAGGGTCAAAATATAATTTCAGAGGATAGGGAAAAGAAAGCATTTTCAGCCCTCAACTTGGTTGAGGAAGTGCAAGCGTGTCATATAAATATCACTCAAGATCAGCAAAACATTAGATACACTGATTTGGAAATAAATACCCATCAGCTTACTGAAAGAGCACATATCCACAATACCAGTACTGAAACTGCCTCAAGGTCATGGAGGCATCATGCGACTACAATTGATGATCAGCGTGAGTGTACAAGTTCAGCTGTTAAGTGGACTGGGGAAAGGGCAGAACAAGTTAGCAATATAAATGAAAAACTTTGCGGACACATTGACTCGAGGAGGAATTCTCAGAAGCTTACTGATATAGTGGAGACCCACAAGAATGGTGTAACGAAAGCATCAACAACTCAAGATCATGTTAAAACTACAGTGAAGGACCCGGTAGAGAGTTCAACGTCAGTTCAGCATTTGGTTAAACTGGCAAAAGATGAGAGAGTTCAAATTGATCAACATGTCGTTGACAAAATAAATGTTAGTAAGGATACCCGATCTCGTATCAACATTTCAGAGGCATTTACAGGTGAAGGCAGTGCTACATTTACTGACCATCTGACGAATGAGGATGTTGAGCAGGCAACCCAGCAAATTAGATTAAGAAATGATTCCCAACAGAGGGCACCTGAGTTCCTTGAAGGCGGTCCAGTAAATGTTTATGATTCACAAGTTGCGTCCACTAAAAAGACAAAGAATACAGATGATTATTCTTCATTGGTATTTATTCAAGAGCCAAAAGAAAAACATAAGAACAATTTGGTTGAGGAAACTCTTGGACTTGGAGGTTCTAGTGGAACTTCAGAAAGTTGGTACACATCTGGACCCATGCAGACCCATGAGTTAGATTATCATACGGAAAGTGATGGTTTTGACCTGGTTAAAGATGATGTGCTACAATCTGCTAGGTGTCTAGCTGAGTCCTCTTCACATTATATCGGGGAGTTTGTTGACCAACTGAACCAAAAAGTGTCAGCTTCAGAAGAAATAAATACCACATCTTACAATTCGCCTGAAACCCAGATGGAGGCGGGCCAGCCATCTTCTTCACAAAGACCAAAGGCAACAACTGAATATGAAGATGAGGTGGGGAAAAAAGAAGAGCCTCGGCAGTATTTGTCAAGGACTGAAGTGGCAGGGCCATCTGATGAAATATGGAATGTGAGGGGTGCTTCTTCCCAGGACCCTTCCCCAACAGAAGGACCTGAGAAGGACTCCTCCAGTGTGAGGATTCTAGGGACAGCAAATACTCCTGCAAGTACTACTGGTGCTATTATTAAGAGATCCAGCAAGTCCTTATGGAGTTATATTGCAGACATAGTTCGAATGGGCTGGAGACCACACAGTAGTTCCCAAAGGTCTATGCCGAAGTCTGGTACATGGAGTTCATCAAATGAATCTGTAAACAGTGATGCTTGGTATTCTGGCCATGAACCAGAAGATGACCAGGAAGAGAATGTGAAAAATGGTTGTGCAGTCACAAAGAAGGAGTCAGAGCTTAACAAGGCAACTGTTAGTAAACCCCATTCAAGGACAAGTTCAGTTTCGGGCCCAGTAGCATCTGAGGTAAGAAGAAGACAAGGAAAAAAAAGAATGCAGGAGGAAACTGATGTGTCCATCCCAACAGAAATCATCGAAGGAAGTTATGGATCCGATGGCTCTCCACCAGCAGCTAGTCTAGAAAGTTTAGTCCCTGTTGATGCTGGGAAGGGAATAGAAGGCATACCTGCTGCTGTTGCAACAACCAGCGTACCTTCTGCTGTAGCAACAGCCAGTCAATCTGCTTTATTAGGAAGTACTTCGGTATCTACCTCTGAGGAAGAAGCAGAAATTGATAGAGTTCATGCTGCCGAGGTTGGCTCCATCAAACCTGAGGAGGGACAAAAAACAGAGGGAATATCTGAAGTTGTTGGAGTTGAGGGCAAGGATGTTGAATTGAAGCGGAGAAAACTTCAAAGGAAAAAGCAAGTACTCAGAGAAGAATTTGAAGAATGGGAGGAGGCATATAAGCTTGAAATTGAGCAGAGAAAAATTGATGAATTTTTTATGAGAGAAGCTCTGTTGGAAGCTAAGAAGGCTGCAGATATGTGGGAAGTTCCTGTAGGGGCTGTGCTTGTGCAGGATGGGAAAATTATTGCTCGCGGCTGTAATCTGTAAGTAACAATTTGTCATTTGCTTCAGTGATCTCTTTCCTGCTTTATCCTTTTTGTGGATTTTTCACATTTGACTTGGATTATCTGCATTTCCAGAGTGGAAGATTTGCGAGATTCAACTGCACATGCTGAAATGATTTGCATACGAGAAGCTTCTAGCCTTCTTAGGACATGGCGTCTTGTGGTATTCCTCTCCCTTTATCTTTTCAAATCTGTAGTAAGCATAGGAGCATCAAATTTCATGTCTGATAGATTTCTCCCTTTGTTTTTCCTGTAGTTACTTCTCTTTTCTAAGAAATGGAAATAAAAGACTCATCTGCTCATCTGATAAATATCATGGTCTATGTCAATTCTTCAATTTTTTAAAAAATATATCAAGAGTCAATTGCATAACCTAACTGAGTTCATGTGTAAATCTTGGATCCAGAGGTAAGTATCTGAATAAACACTACTTAGGAAGACTGGGCATGGTTTGTGTTGGTACCTGTGCAGGTTCTAGAGGGGGGTGAGTGGGACTGCCTGTTAAAATTTTAAACTTAATGAAAATAAACTTTAGAACTAATGTGAACTATGTATCCAGAGGAGGAGGTGAGAAGAGATGAATCAATCACATGCAATAACTCAAGGATTTTTATGTTGGTTTGGTCACCCTTTGACCTACGTCCAGTCCCCAAGCTTCAATTGGGCTTTCCATTCCTTCTTTTAAGTGCTTCCCGTAAGCAGATGCTGAACCCTGATTTTTTTTGGAAAAAAAGGAAAGGAAGAAAAAAAAAAAGAAAGAAAAGAGAAGAAGAAAAAAAGAGAAAAAAGGGCCAGACCCCCCCTCCGCCTCTCTCCTCTCTCTCTAAAATAGCTGGGAGACTGGAGGGGACCCCCCCTCCAGCCAGGCAACACCGGAGGGGGACCCCCTCCGGTCATGAGGTACCGGAGGGGGACCCCCCCACCGGTTCTGCAACACCGGAGGAGGCCCCCTCCGGTCCTGCAGACAGGAGGAGGTCCCCTCCGGTTCTGCAACACCGGAGGGGACCCCCCTCTTCGGTACAGTACAACTGGAGGGGGGGACCCTCCGGTCACTGTGTAACCGGAGGGGCACCCCCTCCGGTCTTCTCTTGTTTGGTTTGCGCAAGGAAAAACCAAAAAAGAAGAAGAAGAAGAAAATAGGAGGAGAAGAGAAGGGGCCTCCGGTTAACAGTTAACCGGATGGGGACCTCCTCCGGTTCCGCCTCTTCATTTTCCAAGCCTCCACCGGAGGTATCATACCTCCGGTCCTGTGGCCAGCACCTATAAAAGGAATGGTGTGGCCAAGAGCAAAGAAGAGAACTCCACGTAGAGCAACAGTAGCGGGAGGACTTGGAGAGCTTGTAAAGGCCCAAGGAGACCTATCCTGTAGTAGCAGCGAAGAGCCCCGGCGCAGGCTAGCTTAGGCAGAAGCAAGAGGGGTATGGTTGCCACAAAAAAGCGCGCCCCCTCTCCTCTCTCTCTAAAACAGCTGGGAGACTGGAGGGGACCCCCCCTCCAGCCAGGCAACACCGGAGGGGGACCCCCTCCGGTCATGAGGTACCGGAGGGGGACCTCCCCTCCGGTTCTGCAACACCGGAGGAGGCCCCCTCCGGTCCTGCAGACAGGAGGAGGTTCCCTCCGGTTCTGCAACACTGGAGGGGATCCCCCTCTTCGGTACAGTACAACTGGAGGGGGGGATCCTCCGGTCACTGTGTAACCGGAGGGGGACCCCCTCCGGTCCTCTCTTGTTTGGTCTGCGCAAGGAAAAACAAAAAAAAAAGAAGAAAATAGGAGGAGAAGAGAAGGGGCCTCCGGTTAACAGTTAACCGGATGGGGACCTCCTCCGGTTCTGCCTCTTCATTTTCCAAGCCTCCACCGGAGGTATCATACCTCCGGTCCTGTGGCCAGCACCTATAAAAGGAATGGTGTGGCCAAGAGCAAAGAAGAGAACTCCACGTAGAGCAACAGTAGCGGGAGGACTTGGAGAGCTTGTAAAGGCCCAAGGAGAACTATCCTGCAGTAGCAGCGAAGAGTCCCAACGCAGGCTAGCTGAGACAGAAGCAAGAGGGGTATGGTTGCCACAAAAAAGCGCCCCCCCCCCCCCCCCCCCCCGCGGAGTTGTGGGCACCTCTTTTGGGAGTGGTGATCCTAAGAGATTTGTCACCTCTAAAAGTTATGAAGAAAAAAACGATAATGTGCATGTTTTTGGATGGCTTATATATTACAATGAAAATTTGAAGGAAAATCAAAATACATATAAGGAAAGAGGAAAATAAAATGAAGATGTATTGAAGGGAAAATCAAAATGACTGAAAGGAAAATCAAAGTGGTGTTGTACAATGAAGGAAAATGACCGCAAGTCTTAGAACCTTGCGGAAATGTCAAAGGTTCTGAAAACGTTATGAAAAATTACAGAAATGTTCAATGTCCTACAAATTTTGTGAAAAATTGCAGAAATGACCCCGATGACGGAAAACTTGTAGGAATATCCCCGATAGTGGGAAAATTACAGAAATGTCCCCGATGGCAGAGAAATCGCAGAAATACTTTCGATGATGGAAAAATTGCATAAATACCTCCGATGGTGGAAAAATTGTAGGAATACCCTTGATGGTGAAAAAATTACAGAAATACTTCCATTGGTGGGAAAATTGTAAAAATACTCCCGATGGTGAGAAAATTACAGAAATACGTCCGATGGCAAGAAAATTACAGAAATACCTCCGATGGTGGAAAATTTGCAGAAATACCCTCGAGGGTGGAAAAATTGCAGAAATACTCTTGATGGCGGGAAAATTGTAGAAACGATGACAGAAAAATTACAGAAATACCCCCGATGACGGAAAAAATGCAGAAATACCTCCGCGGGTGGGGAAATTGCATAGATACTCCCGATGGTGGGAAAAGCGCAGAAATATTCCTGATGGTGGGACAAATGCAGAAATACTCCCAATTGTGGGACAATTGTAGAAATACCTCCGATAGTGGAAAAATTGCAGAAATACCTCCGATGGTAGGACAATTGTAGAAATACCCTTGAGGGTGAAAAAATTACAAAAATACCCCCGATGGTGGAAAAATTGTAGAAAAACCTTGAAATATCACCCTCTGGGGAAGTTCCCGGCTTGTCTCAAAATCACCAAAGGATGTTCTTGTTCTGGTTAATGCCGTTGGCATGACTCAGTGGAGTGGGACCACGCTCCTTCCCTGAAGCGGTATGCGCTCTCCTGAGTTCGTCTTATGGCTAACCATCCAAACCCATGTATCTTTTTCATAGCCAAGAGCTACCATGTTTGGAAACTCAGAAATGTGTAAAATTGCAAAGAAACCCTAAAAAGTCAAGAAATTAAGACGAGGAATACCCAAGAAGTCAAATGACGGGGCTCTTTTCGAGAAGTCAAGAAATTAAGACGAGAAATATCCAAGAAGTCGAATGATGGTGTTGTTTTCGAGAAGTCAAGAGATTAAGACGATGAATACTCAGGAAGTCAAAAGACTGGGCTATTGCCGAGAAGTCAAGAAATGAAGACGAGGAATGTCCAGGAAGTCGAATGACGGGGTTATTTCTGAGAAGTCAAGAAATCAAGACGAGGAACGCCTAGGAAGTCGAATGACGGGGTTATTTCCGAGAAGTCAAGAAATCAAAACAAGGAATGCCCAGGAAGTTAAATGACGGGGCTATTTCCGAGAAGTCAAGAAATCAAGACGAGGAATGCCCAGGAAGTCGAATGGCAGAGCTATTTTTGAGAAGTCAAGAAATGAAGACGAGGAATGTCTATGGTCAAATGACGGGGTTATTTTTGAGAAGTCAAGAAATCAAGATGAGGAATGCCAGGAAGTCAAATGACGGGGTTATTTCTGAAAAGTCGAGAAATTAAGACGAGGAATATCCAAGAAGTCGAATGACATGGCTATCTTCGAAAAGTCAAGAAACTGCAGCAGTACCCAAAAAGGGTCAGAAGTTGCAGAAATACCCAAAAAGGGAAAGAAATTGCAGAAATGCCCAAAAAAGGGTCAGAAAAGGCAGAAATGCCCGAGGTCTTTCTGAAACTATAAGAATACCCCAATATTTGGGAAAAATTGCAGAAACACCCGGGAAGGGCCAGAAGCTACAAGTATATCCCGCCTCAGGCGGAAATGTCCTTTATGGACACCAAGCCAACTTAAGGGTCCGATCACAATCAAAAGAGTGATCATGACCATGAAGCAGATCCGACGAACCGACAATGATCATCTTGGCGATCCAACGGTCCAATCGTGATAGAATTTAAATTCAACCGTCCGATCAGGGGACAAAAGTAAATTCAATGACCCGACCAGGATGAAAGCAAATTCAAAGTTCTAAATGCAGATTGAAACAAATTTAAAGGCTCTGGTTGCGACCGGATATGATCCCGAAGACCCGATTATACAATCGGGGTCATATGTAAAGGTCTTGAAAGACCAATTGTAATTCAAATCATATATGTTCAAGGAAATAAAGTCTTCAAATTTCTTTGCAAGAGTATGTACCCGTCATGGGTGACCATCAAGATCATTAATGTCACAATGCATAGAGGCAAAAAGACGTTCTTCGACATTTAATCACAGGTGCTCGGACTCGTACCGATGTAAATTAACACCGACTCTGGTTGGTGGGGAAAAGTCCAGTACACGAACCTTAAATCGTCTGATAAACCTAAAACACAAAATAAATAAATGCAAATAAACATGTTGATGATACCCCAAACTCCTAAATTTTAATTCATCATCAGTGTATCCGCATTTATTTTATATTTTCGCGTGTAAAAGGACTGGCACGTTCGGTGGGACTTTTCCTGCCTTTCATTTCTCTATCGAAGAATGGCCTTGTCTCGACAAAGATTGTGACTCCTTCACACTCTTGCAAGAAATTCAAAGGATTCTCGCCATTGAGGCTACGTCGGGGGCATCAAGATTAAGGCTGTCAGGGGCATCAAGGTTAAGCGGTTCCTTTTGAAGCCTAATGTTGACACAAAACACATCAATCTACAACAACAACAACAACAACGGGCATCAACGATAGTAGCAGCAACAAAAAAAAGAATAAACAAATTAGGGCTTAAAATTGAGGTGCCTCGAAGGGCTTAGGCATCTGACTTGTTGGTTGCCTAAGGGTAAAAAGGTCATAAAACCTGATTGGAGTGAAAACTTGAAAGGACGCTTCAGGCAAAAATGGCTAACTCCTCAGTGTGAAAACCCGAAAGGGCGTACTGGAAAAAACTAAAGGGGGCCAGCTTCGGCAAAAACTCAGAAGGGCGGTGAAGTTGATAATGTGAAATAAAAAGAAAAAAAGAAGAAGAAAGGAGGAATGCATCGTCATTGTGGACCATCATCTCAAATATCCTTTATTCGATGACTTTGTCCCACCGTGGTGAACACATCATCAAAGTTGTCAAGTCACAAGTTCCAAAGTAACCCACCCAAATTTCAATCATTGGCTACAAACCATCGAGGACAGCCCCCGCAAATGCTAAATTCCAGTTTCAATCCTTGGCTTCTAAGCGACAGAGGTCAGCCAAGCCCAAAGCGTAATCCTTGGCCCCCAAACCATCAAGGTTAGCCACCACAAATTCTAAATCCCAACTCTAATCTTTGGCTTCTAAATCACAAAGGTCATCCAACTTAACCACAACTCTAATCCTTGGCCCCTAAACCATAAAGGGCAGTCGAATTCAGCCCAGTTCCAACACTTAACTTTTGCGCTACGGATTCGATCACCGAATTCTTAATTTCTAGCTTCACATTGCAAGTGTTTAGCCGTATCTAAAAAACTAATGATCCCCCATCTATCTCAAGAGGAAGGGTATGAGAATTCACAAATTTCTTTGCATCACCAAGAATCAAGCATGCGAAAAAAAAAGAAAGGAAAAAAAGGGGAAAAGAAAAGAAAAAAGTGATGTCAAAAAGGAAGAGAAAAAGAAAAAAAGAGAGAAGGAAAAAAAGGAGGGATCAAAAGAAAAGAAAAATAAAAATAAAAATAAAAAGACAAAAAAAAAGAAACTATTACTACTCATCGTCATGAGCCGTTACCTTGGGCGTCTCTCTTTTCCCATGGTTTTGTCCCATCCAGGGTAATCATATCTAAATACTAAATTCCAACTTTTGGTTTTGATCTACAAGTCCTTTTTGGGCCGTCAGTTTCACCAAATTTCAATTTTTGTAATCATATCTCAATACTAAATTCCAACTTTTGGTTTTGATCTACAATTCCTTTTTGGGCCATCAATTTCACCAAATTTTAACTTTTGGTCTTGACCTGCAAGTCCCTTTTGGACCTTCAATTCTACCAAATTCCAACTTTTATTTTTGACCTACAAGTCCTTTTTGGGCTGTCAATTCCACCAAATTTCAACTTTTAGTCTTGACCTACAAGTCTTTTTGGATCGTCAATTCCACCAAATTCCAACTTCTGGTTTTGACCTACAAGTCCTTTTTGGACCGTCAATTCCACCAAATTTCAATTTTTGGTCTTGACCTGCAAATCCTTTTGGACCATCAATTACATCAAATTTCAATTTTTGGTCTTGACCTGCAAGTTCCTTTTGGGCCGTCAATTCCACCAAATTTCAACTTGTGGTCTTGACTTACATGTCTTTTTTGGACAACCAATTCAAAGAGCCACCCCAAATTCTCGGAACCCCAAATCGTCGGCGTCTAAGCCACAAAGGTCAACCAAGCGCTAAGTGCAATCTTTGGCTCCCGAACCTTGTTTGGTCTGCCCCAAATACTCAATTTCCCGCTTCCGAATCTTATTTGGTCAGCCCCAAATACTCAATTTCCGACTTCTGAACCTTGTTTGGTCAGCCCCAAGTGCTCAATTTTCGGCTTCCGAACCTTGTTTGGTCAGGCCCAAATCCTCAATTCTCGGCTCCTAAACCATGTTTGGTCAGCCCCAAATGCTCAATTTCAAACTTCCAAATCTTGTTTGGTCAGCCCCAAATCCTCAAGTTTCGGCTCCTGAACTTTGTTTGGTCAGCCCAAATCCTCAAGTTTCACCTTTCGAACTTTGTTTGGTCAGCCCCAAATCCTCAAATTTCTGGCTTCCGAACTTTGTTTGGTCAGTCCCAAATCCTCAAGTTCCGGCTTCCGAACTTTGTTTGGTCAGCCTCAAATCCTCAAGTTCCGGCTTCCGAACTTTGTTTGGTCAGCCCTAAATCTTCAAGTTTCGGCTTATCCTCAAGTCCAAATCCTCAAGTTTCTGCTCCCGAACTTTGTTTGGTCAGCCTCAAATCCTCAAGTTTCGGCTTCCGAACTTTGTTTGGTCAGCCCCAAATCCTCAAGTTCTGACTCCCGAACATTGTTTGGTCAACCCCAAATCCTCAAGTTCCGGCTTTCGAGCATTGTTTGGTCAGTCCCAAATCCTCAAGTTCCGGCTTCCGAACTTTGTTTGGTCAGCCTCAAATCCTCAAGTTCCGATTTCCGAACTTTGTTTGGTCAGCCCCAAATCCTCAAGTTCTGGCTCCCGAACATTGTTTGGTCAACCCCAAATCCTCAAGTTCTGACTTCCGAACTTTGTTTGGTCAGCCCCAAATCCTCAAGTTTCGGCTTCTGGTCAGCTTCAAATCCTTAAGTTTCGGTTTCTGGTCAGCTTCAAATCCTCAAGTTTCAGCTCCCGAACTTTGTTTGGTCAAAGTCCAAATCCTCAAGTTCTGGCTCCTAAACCATGAGTGGTCAGCCCCAAATGTAAAAATTCGATTTCTGGCTCCTAAACCACGAGTGGTCAACCCTAAATCCAAAATTCAATTTTTGGCTCCTAAACCATTAGTGGTCAGCCCCAAATCCCAAATCCAAAATCCAACTTTTGGCCTCCAAACCGCTAAGGCCAGTCATTTCAAACCCAAACTTTAAATTCTTGGTTTCTAAACCATGAAGGTCTACAAACTTAAAGTTCAAACCATAAACACCAATCAAATTATCCCCGTGACGCCTTAAAACTTTTTCTGTCCCTCTAGTGCCAACATCTACACTTGGAGGTGACTCATCCACCGAAGACTAAAGAAAAAAATCTTAACAGTTGAATTTTCGTCAGCTAGGGCAATCGCCAAGATAGGCGCCTTCAAAGGAGCCTCCGCATTTGGCAAGTTGGCAAGTGCATCAAACTTCGACGACGAAGCTGCACTCTCAACTCCCTTCGGTGCCTCGGGGGACTCTGTCAAGGAAGCCCCTCCCACTAAAGAAAAGAGAAAGAAAAGAAGAAAGAAGAGAAAGACTGCAAATCCAATGAAGGAAGCAAATTCTCTTGCATTCATGAAATCATGTCAAGTGCCTGAGACAACCCCTCAGGTGACTGCAAATAAATGAAAGAACATACAACAGGTGTCTCGAGACAAGCTCTCAGGATAGCTGCAAGTAAACGAAAGAATGCACATCAAGTGCAAATCTTAACGCCTCCTGGGTGCATTTTGTTCCAGCTATGCTTCACAAAGTCATCCTACATAACTCCAATGGAAGGAAAATGTTCTTAATGAAGCGGAGTCCACAAAGCAAAGGATTGCATCTGTGAGAGCGTTAGGTCACTCAAATTTGAAGCTGTGGAAGCTCTAAAATTCTCCCGATACATAGACTTGATGTGACAATTCGGAAAGAACCTACAAAGCAAAAAAGGGAAAATCATCAATATACAAGAAATCTCAAGTTTTACAAGCAAAGTTGATATGGAAATTAAAGATTGGAATGTTACTTTTCGTACCCTGACATGACAGTTCTGGAAAGATGCCTTCAATAGAACCTGCAAAGAAAGACATTTGTATACAAGAAAGTTCAAATCATACAAGTAATATTGACATGAAGGATATAACTCAAGCAACAATAAATGCTTACCCAGTGAGTCATCTGGCTCAAAAGAAGCACTCAAGGTCAAGTTACGGGCAAAGTCAGAAAGGCAAGACCCAGTTAAAGAACTCCAAATCAAGTTTCAGACAAGGTCAAAAAGGTGACATTAAGTGGGAGCAATTCAAGTCTGACTCTAGGTAAAGCCAAAAGGGCGAGACCAAGGCGGAGTCCCCCAAGTTAATCCCCAGACAAACTAAGGAGCAAGCAGGCAAGAAGCCCGAAGCATTACTAACATCTCAAAACTCTGGTCTTTATATGACTGGGTTTGAAGAACTACCGCTTGAAATAATCAAACAGGCGATTAACGTCACCCGCCAAATACATAAAGAAGAGGTTGATTGGGTCAAGGTGATCCCAAAGAAGCATGGTCACCCTAAGACCCTTAAGAGAAAAGTCCAATTCAACAACTCCAATTTGCAAGGGCATAAACTCCTTCTCCGATTGAACTAGCGTAAGCTAAAAGGCAGGAGAAGAATGAGAAAAAGGATCTAAAAAGAAGGCTGAAGAAGCAAGCATCCTCTCTAGTGTGACCGTTATGCTAGGGTGTCTCACCCTACCGGGGAATGCCAAGAAATCCAAGACTATATTGAAACCCTTATTCAAAAGGAAGAGATCGATGCCCAAAGAAGCTGTGTGAAATAGAGAAACCGCAGACAGGCAACCAAAAAGTTATTAAGGCAAAGCCGCCTTGCAGAAATGCTTCGCAAGGAAGATCCTCTTTTCTACGAGCTGAAGTGGCCAATGCTCTGACTTCAATCCCCGACCGACCCAAAGGAGCAGGTCGACAAATATATCGGACGAAGCATCAAGCAATGTTCAATTCAAATGCCGAGCAAAACCAGAAAAGTAAGTCTCAATAGGAAAATTTGAAATCAAATACCGAGCAAAGTCAAAAAGGCAAGTCTTAAAAGAAAGAACTCCAAACCAAGTTCCGAGCAAAGTCAGAAAGCCAAAACTCAGGCAAAGAACTCCAAACCAAGCTCCGAGCAAAGTCAGAAAGGCAAGTCTAAGGAAGAGAGCGATAAAAGGCTCCGGTGTTCAAAAACCCGTTGATGTACCGGGAAAATCCATGCAACAGATGCAACGAAAAAAGGGGGGGATGAAGAACAAAAGAAAAAAATTGTTGATGCATTTTGTGATGAAACTCTGCCTTAGGGTCTACTTAGTGGAGCGGGTCCATGCCACTTCCCTGTAGTGGTGTGCGCTCTCCTGAATTCTCTTCTAGGGGCTAGCGAGTTCAGAAATATTTGGTTCAACCAAATAGGCAGTAAAAGTCAAATGACTCATAAAAAAAAGTGTGATAATACTAGGCGTTGGCCCGAACTTAATGGGCAAAGTTTACGAAGACCTAATGATAGCACTGCACATCATCAAGCTATGGATGTCGTGTGAGTTAACAAGGTGCACGGGCGGCCCGGCGTCACCTTCAACTCCGATGGCCGTCTCGTGGGGGACATTTGTTGAACCCTGATTTTTTAAAAAAAAAATAAAAAAGAAGAAAAAAAAAGAAGAAAGAAAAGAGAAGAAGAAAAGAGAAGAAAGGGCCAGACCCCTCTCCTTCGCCTCTCTCCTCTCTAAAATAGTAGGGAGACCGGGGGGGACGGGGTCCGGCAAGGCAACACGGGAGGGGGACCCCCTCCGGTCATGAGGTACTGGAGGGGGACCCCCCTCCGATCCTACATACATGAGGAGGTCCCCTCCGGTCCTACATACAGGAGGAGGTCCCCTCTGGTTCTGCAACACCGAAGGGGACCCACCACCGGTACAGTACAACCGGAGGGGGGGACCCTCCGATCACTGTGTAATCGGAGGGGGACCCCCTCCGGTCCTCTCTTGTTTGGTCTGCGCAAGGAAAAACAAAAAAAAGAAAATAAGAAGAAAATAGGAGGAGGAGGAGAAGAGAAGGGGCCTCCGGTCAACTGACCCCCTTCGGTTTCGCCGCTTCATTTTCTAAGCCTCTATCGGAGGCACTATACCTCCGGTCCTGTGGCCAGCACCTATAAAAGGAATGATGTGGCCAAGAGCAAAGAAGAGAACTCCACGCAGAGCAACAACAGTGGGAGGACTTGGAGAGCTTGTAAAGGCCCAAGGAGAACTATCTCGTAGTAGCAGCGAAGAGCCCCTGCGCAAGCTAGCTGAGGTAGTAGCAAGAGAGGTATGGTCACCACAAAAAAGGACCCCCCCTCCCGGGAGTTGTGGTCACCTTCTTTGGGAGTGGTGATCTTAAGAGATTTGTCACCTCTAAAAGTTATGAAGAAAAAATGATAATGTGCATGTTTTTGGATGGCTTGTATATTACAATGAAAATCTGAAGGAAAATCAAAATGCATAGAAGGAAAGGGGAAAATAAAATGAAGATGTATTGAAGGGAAAATCAAAATGACCGAAAGGAAAATCAAAGTGGTGTTGTAAAATGAAGGAAAATAGTTGCAAATCTTAGAACATTGCAGAAATGTCTAAGGTTTAGAAAACTTTATGAAAATTTTTAGAAATGTTCAAGGTCCTACAAATTTTGTGAAAAATTGTAGAAATAAAATTGCAGGAATATCCTTGATGGTAGGAAAATTGCAGGAATATCCTCGATGGTAGGAAAATTATAGAAATACCTCCGATGGTGAAAATTATAGGAATACCCTTGATGGTGGAAAAATTGTAGAAATATCTCCGATGGTGGAAAAATTACAAAAATACTCTTGATGACGAGAAAATTACAGGAATACCCCCGATGGTGAGAAAATTGCATAAATATCCCTGATGGTGGGAAAAATGTAGAAATATCCCCGATGGCGAAAAAATTATAAAAATACCCTAGATGGTGGGCCAATTGCAGAAATACCCTCGAGGGTGGGAAAATTGCAGAAATACTTGAAGGGTGGAAAAATTGCAGAAATACCCTCGATGGCGGGAAAATTGTAGAAAACCCTAAAATATCACCCTCGGGGGAAGTTCTCGGCTTGTCTCAAAATCACCAAAGAATGTTCTTGTTCTGGTTTACGTCGTTTGCACGACTCGGTGGAGCGGGACCACGTCCCTTCCCTGAAGCGGTGTGTGCTCTCTTGAGTTTGGTTTATGGCTAACCATCCAAACCCATGTACCTTTTTCATGGCCAAGAGCTATCATGTCCGGAAACTCAGAAATCGGTCAAATTGCAAAGAAACCCTAAAAAAGTCAAGAAATTAAGACGAGGAATGCCCAGGAAGTCGAATGACGGGTTATTTCCGAGAAATCAAGAAATGAAGACGAGGAATGTCCAGGAAGTCGAATGACGTGGTTATTTCCGAGAAGTCAAGAAATTAAGATGGGGAATGTCCAGGGTCAAATGACGGAGTTATTTTCGAGAAGTCAAGAAATCAAGACGAGGAATACGCAAGAAGTTGAATGACAGGGCTATCTCCGAAAAGTCAAGAAACTACAGTAGTACCCAAAAAGCGTCAGAAGTTGCAGAAATACCGAAAAAGTGAAAGAAATTGCAGACATGCCCAAAAAGGGTCAGAAAAGGCAGAAATGCCGGAGGTCTTTTTGAAACTACAAGAATATCACAATATTTGAGAAAAATTGCAGAAACACCCGGGAAGGGCCAGAAGCTACAAATATACGTTGTCTCAGGTGGAAATGTCCTTTATGGACACCAAGCCAACTTTATGAGAAGATCATCCATTAGAAATATGTCTTGATCTACACAACTTTCTCTCTAATGTTCAAATTTGAGAAAGGGAGCATTCTATCTGTTGTGTCTGTATTTCAGTAAAGTTCTTCTATAGTGAAATTGTCAAGCATCTTCACATCTCCATATGTAGCTTTAGGACCTTTCCAATGTCATAATAAAATGTCAGTTCTGATAAGTGAAAGGAGATGGGTGAAGGTTATCTTTTGTAGCCCTACTCCTAACCGTTTCGAAACTAAGGAATGTAGAATTGGATTGGTCGATCCGATCCCAATCTGACCTCTCTCGATCCAAGGTCGGGATCGGGCCGGACTTGGCTGGATCGGGCCGAATCGGCTGATCCGTCGCGATCCCCACCCTTAAATTTAAAAAAGAACACCCTAGAGTACCTGCTCAAGTGATGCAGGACAAACGAGATGGGCCTCTCCTTGCTCGCTCAATGCCACCTTTATTTTTTTTTCTGTTTTTTACCCTTTTTTTTTGTCTTTTTTGTGTTTTCTGGCTCTGCTATAGGGCCAGAGGAGAAACAAGAGAGAGGGAGAGAGAGAGAGCGACAGTTGGACGTCTTGGTCTGATCGGATGCTGCTGCAGGGTGGGGGGACTTGGACTGCTACAGGGGTGTCTGGTGGAGGGGGCAGCCGTGGTGGGGCTGGATGTGAGGGAGGGGAAGCCGGTGCGGTGGAGGTGCAGGTGGATGAGCAGGGGCGGCGGCGGGCTTCTAGGAGGAGCGGCATTGCCGGAGGTGGCACCCTCAGCAGACGGCGGAGGCGTGTTGCAAAGGTGGGCCGCGTAGTGCCATTGCCAGCAGGTGGGGCCGGAGGAAGGCGGCCGGTGGGCGATGGATTTGTGGTGGTGGAGGTGAAAGCTGGCACGGAAGGCGGCGGGGGTAGGCGCCCTTCGGTGCGGCCGCGAGCAGCGGGGAAGAGGGGTAGAGGGCGGCGGCTGTGGCGGCCTGCTGGGCTGAAGTTGCAGGGCAACAATGGCGGGGTGTTCGCAGGCCATGCAGATAGCGAGAGCAGGTAGTCGCTGGAAGACGAGAAGGGGGCGGAGCTGGTTGTGGCGATGGGTGTTGGTGTGGGGTTATAGAAGAAGAAAAGGAGAAGAAAAAGATCGTGGGAGAAGAAGACGACGACGAAGAAAAGATTCGATGGTGGGGAAGAAAACATGGTCAGTCGATGGGAGTCCACCTGTTGGTGTGGTTATGCGCTGTGAATAGGGAGAGGGAAGATGAGAGAGGGATCGTGGGCCCTGGGCTTCACACCCCAGAGTTTCATACCCCACCTAGGGCTTTACGCCCTATTCCCTTCGTGGGAGGAAGAAGACAAGCATGACGGCCACAATTTTTTTTTTTCATTCAACAACTTCAGTGACCTAAAAATTTGAGATTACACATGTATTTATAGAGGTGGAACCCTAATGGTTCTACTCTTAGACCCAAAGACCAAAATACCCGAAGACCAAAAATAGTTGTAAAATCGCACCCAAAAATGACAGAAAAATAAAAAGACAATATTAGCTCAAAATGAGCCCAATAAACCTTGAAAAATTCTACCAACTTACTACTACTAAAGTAGACTCAAATAAAATAAAAATATAAAACAAAAATAAAAATGACGCCAATATGACCCCGATTATCGTCTGTGTAAATAGTGCCATCATGCGGTCACAAGTCTCGCTCCGCTTTATTCTCCCCTGGTTCAAAAAAATTCATCCTCGAATTTTGAAGTGTCGAAGTAGGATACAGGCGAACATAAGAGGACAAACATAGAACTCCGTGCAGAAAATCATATCAGGGATCCCGAACTGTCGCGTAACATGCGTCTCGCAAAAATCTAACCACACCATATGAACATGAGACGGCTCCAGAAGTAACACGTCATCAGGTGGAGCAACTGGTGAAGCAACCTCAAATACAGTGTCATCAATCAAGTCTAACCCGGACATAATAAATAAACCCTGATCCCATATGTCATTGGGAACGACTATCAAAATGCTCTCAAAGGATGAGTCAGCGGTGGGTACATAATCATCTATCAAATCCTACCCAGAATCTACAAATAAACTATGATCCCATATATCAACAAGTGACGTGGTAGCTCTAGCTAGCAAAGCGCAGGATACTGGCAAATATGAGTCTGGAAACCGGAATTTACCTTTCAAGTGCGGTGGTTGAAGTGTACAACTAGACCCGTCAGAGTCTATGGTAGCATGTCGCTCTGCCATCCAATCTCGTCTCAGACTGATATGATAACCTCTTGAGCAAATAGTGCACCACACTCCATCAAAATATTTAAAAGGTTTTAATGTGATATTACCTCTGACGTGTTGGTGGAACTCCACAAAGCCTCTTTCCCCACAACAATAATCTCACTAGTTTTCAACAATGAATCAACAATGGATTGAGAAATAAAATTATAGGATTGATATCCTTCGAGAAATATTGTAGTAGACTCATTGTTTGGCAGAGATATTTGAAAGCCGAAGACCATCGCAGGGAAGATTTAATTTGGATCCCGATTTGATGGAACAAATCGATTCCTTGGGCTCTGATACCAAATTGATGTGGGACAAACTAGATGGGCCTCTCCTTGCTCGCTCAATGCCACCTTTATTTTTTTTCTATCTTCTTTTGTGTTTTCTGGCTTTGCTATAGGGTTAGAGGAGAGAGAGAGAGAGAGAGAGAGAGAGAGAGCGACAGTTGGACCTCTTGGTCTGACTGGAGATGCTGTTGCAGGGTGGGGGGCCTTGGACTGCTATAGGGGTGTCCGATGGAGGGGGGCGGCCGCGGCGGGGCTGGATGTGAGGGAGGAGAAGCTGGTGCGGTGGAGGTGTAGGCGGACGAGCAGGGGTGGCGGCGGGCTTCTGGGAGGAGCGTCGCTGCAGGCGGTGGCGCCCTCAGCAGACGACGGAGGTGGGTTGCAGAGGCCGGCCGTGCAGTGTCGTTGCCAGCAGGTGGGGCCGGAGGAAGGCGGCCGATAGGCGATGGATTCACGGTGGTGGAGGTGAAAGTTGGCTCGGAAGGCGGTGGGGGCAGGCTCCCTTCAGTGGGGCCGCGAGTGGCGGGGAAGCGGGGTAGAGGGTGGCGGCTGTGGCGGCCTACTGGGTTGAAGTTGTAGGGCAACAACGGCGGGTGTTCGTAGGCCAGGCAAACAGTGGCAGCTGACGGTCGTTGGAAGATGGGAAGGGCGCAGAGGTTGGCTGTGGTGGTGGGTGTTCGTGTGGGGTTACAGAAGGAAAAGGAGAAGAAGAAGATCGTGGGAGAAGAAGACGATGAAGAAAAGATTCGATGGTGGGGAAGAAAATGTGGTCAGCCGATGGGAGTCCACCTGATGTTGCGGTTATGCACTGTGAATAGGGAGAGGGAAGAGAAGGAGAGAGGGATCATGGGGAGGTACTTCACACCCCAGGGTTTCATAGCTCGCCTAGGGCTTCGTGCCCTATTCCCTTTGCGGGAGGAAGAAGACAACCATGGCTGTCATAATTTTTTTTTCATTCAACAACTTCATTGACCTAAAAATTTGAGATTACACGTGTTTATAGAGGTGGAACCCTAATGGTCCTACTTATGGCCTGTTTGGTTTGGATGTACAATGAGGAATTTTAAAAGATCTCTCAATCGTGCAACTGTCACTTTGTTAGTGGATTGTAAAAAATGAAAATTTCATTTAACTCAATGGACAAGATTCACATTCGCCCCATGGTTGCATCATCACCCGTACACATTCAAATTCACTCATTCGTATTTGCGAGACAACATTGTCGACTGTGCCACAATTCAAATTCCCAAATTAGTATTTTGTGTCTTTAGCCCTGCCCTTCACCTGGAATGTGAAAACCGAAAACGTTAGGTAGAAAAAAGGGTTTTACACCCTAGAATCCGCGCCGAATAATTGAAAAGCTGCCCCAGAGCGGCTTTTGGGGATTTTTCATCTCCCTCTCGTGTTGTGCCTATTCTCTCTCTTTGAAAAACTTTTTGAGTATGAAAATCGATGGAATATATTGTATTTGGTTGGGATTAAATTGTGTAGGGGATTCCAATGATTAGAATCCCCCAATAATCCCAACCAAATTGACCCTCAGGCCCAAAGATCAACATACCCTAAGACCTAAAATAGTGCAAAAATCGCACCAAAAAATGACATAAAAATAAAAAGACATGATATTAGCTCAAAATGAGCCCAATAAACCCTGAAAAATTTTAATTCTACCAACTTACTACTACTAAATTAGACTCAAATAAAATAAAAACACATAATAAAAATGAAAATGACGTCAATGCGATTCTGATCGTCGTTTGTGTAAATAGTGCTATCATGCTGTCACAAGTCTCGCTCCGCATTATCAAGTCCCCGTTGCCACTGCCGTCCCCATCGCCGCCGCCGTTGTAGCTACCAGTGCCGCCGCCATCATCATCTTCTCCTCGCGATCGGCTTGCACCTATAACGGACTGGGGGATCTGGGGGTGTGGGGGAAGAAAGAAGAAAGGGAAAGAGTGGGAGATCGGGGGGTGTGGGGGAAGAAAGAAGAAAGGGAAAGCCTCGAGACTATAAAGGAAATAGGTTGGTTATCCATAAAAACTCTTATAAAACATAACCAATCATAAAAACCTCAACTAAAAAGAAATTTAGATCTTGTGGAGATGATGACAGAGACTCATATAAGGGTCACGACGGTCAAGTTGGGGGTCTCTTTTTTGGGGGTAGAGAAGGATATTGAGGAGGCGTTTCTCAAAATCCAAAAGAGATCACTTATGGCTTTGGCTAGGGAGGCGAAGAAGGAAAAATCACAAAAGAGGATAGTGAGGGTAGAGGTGGAGAGTGAGGAGAGGGGAGAGGAGCAGGAGAAGGGAGAGGAAGTCACATTCCTATCTTAATGACGATCATCTCATGGAATGTGAGGGGTTTAGGTGGGGGTGAGAAGAGGAGGGTGGTGAGGGAATTGGTGAGAAGATGTAGGGCTGATATCCTATGCCTACGGGAACCCAAATGTGAAGGGGATGGGGAAGGTCTCATAAGGGAGATTGGGGGTGGCAGGCCTTTCCAAGGGGGTAGCTTCTTCGGCAGTGGGAAGGGCTGGCAATATCATGGTTTTGTAGAACCCGTTTGAGGTCGAGGAGGTGGTGGCGGATAGACAGGTTGGTCGGGGGGCCATCTCCCTTCACTTCCGCAGCCCGAGAGATGGATTCTCTTGGGACTTTTCAGGGGTGTATGGCCGTCAAACTAGGGAGAGAAAGAAGGCACTTTGGGAGGGGTTGTTACTCTATCACCGTACCTCGGGCCGGCCTTGGTGTGTGGGTGGTGATTTTAATGCGGTGACAGAAGCTTTGGAGAGGAAGGGCACCAGCCCCCACTTGGGGGAGACAGAGAACTTTCGTGATTTCATTGAGGCAGCGGCCCTCATAGACATTGGACTGGTGAATGTTCAGTTCACTTGGTCCAATCTGAGGGTGTCGCCAATTTGTTCTAGGCTGGATAGGTTCCTGGTTTTTGGTGATTGGAAAGACCATTTTCCACACGTGTAGGCATCCTGATTGGCTAAACAGATGTTTGATCATAAGCCCATTTTGGTGAAGATCAGTTGCAGACGGGGGAGAAGTCAGACTTTCAGATTTGAGAGGTATTGGCTCAGGGAGGCAGATTTTATGGACACAGTCAGAAGGGCATGGTGTGTACAGATATGTTGGCCCAGATAAACGCGCGGACAAGAAGGGGGGTTGAATTGTCCCCCAAGCGAAATAGCAGATTTTAAAACTAACGTTGCAGAATTAAAACGATTATCAAATTTAAACTATGATGGAATGACATTGAAACCTATGTAGAAATATTTCTCTCAACCTTTCCGATCTCACACGATCACGCAAATAGATATATCATGCAAACCACACAATCACACGATGCGAGAGGGATTTTTAGGTGGTTCGGGACCACGACGGACTCCCTACGTCCACCCCTCACCAAACCCGGTGAGGCTTTCTCAACACGCTGCGAATGCAGCAAACACGGAGATTCCTCCCCACACACACGGGGTAAAAACCCCAACACACACGCTGCAGAAGCAGCACACACACGGGGACGTGCCCCAATGACGCACACACAACTCGGGGAACAAACCCCGCAATCCAGCTCACACGGAGAATGCAATCTCCGCGCACAGTATTTCGAGTTTAAAATGAAAGGAAAATACACAATGATGCCCATAATGAAAGATAGATCATGGAATAGATCATGGAAAACATCATAAATGATCTAACAAAGGATGTAGAAGGTTTTCCCCTTTTGAATGATCCAGTACTCCAAGTCGAACTCGACGAATGATCGCGATTTTGCTATCATCGGATTCCTCTCTTCAAGCCGCACCTCTTTCTCTTCATCCACGAGCTCCAGAAATGTCTCCAAGTAGATCAGAACCCTTCCTCTTTCTCTTGTTCCCTCCTTTTTCTTTCTTCACCTGCAAGATAAGAATGTAAGCTCATCAGGGTTATTCTATACAATTTCGGACTTCACACACACATATATATATATATACAAGAGAGTGCAAAAGACCCATAAAACCCTTCCAAAGTGTGTTAAAAACACCCTCATGTGTCTAGGAAACATTTGGGGGTAATATGGTAAAGTTTCAAAGGGTTTAAAGTGGGTTTTGATGACATTCGAAACCCCCGTCACGGACCTGCCGTAAAGTGTCGACTCCCAGAGTCGACACTTGTAACATGTGCATGCTAAAAACACAAAACCAGAACACTCCTGGAGAAGAGTCGACTCAGTGAGTCGACACTTCCAGGCAGCTGTTTTGGACAGCCCCCTTGGGCCTACAGGAGACTCTCTGAGTCGACTCTTGCAGCCCAAGACTGTCTTCTTCAAGGCAGTCCTATGCAAGTCTTGAAACCCCATTTCCTTGACAATAAATAAGTGATATTACCATCCATTCAAGTGATTCTAAGGTGTCATCCAGCCATTTCTCACCTGCAAAAACAAGATGGAACATAAGATTTATATGGATTTTAAACTCAAGGATCATGAGCGACCAAAAGAAACTTTATTGACTTAACGCACCAAAGCATACATTGAGCTTCTACTTCTAACCACCTATTGAGTATATGAACATGACTAGCACTATGAGGAATCAAGCTGAATTATGAAAGCTCACTACATCAAACTATACATTAGCATGCAGATGAAGCTTGAGCACTTTCATCCATATTCACATGCCTTTAGCTCAAGGTTGAATATTTGAGTTCAAGAACATATGTGACTTGCACAATACAAATCTACCAAGTTAGCAATTCAAACACTCCACCCACGTTGGTTTTGCATTGAAAACAATAACTTCAGTCCTTATGAAAAATGAGTTTTCATCTTAAGATAACCACACATTTCAATCTCCACAATCATGTATCAATTCCAAACTCCATAGCAAGAGAACAAGGATGTTCAAGCAAGTTTAAAACCTTTTAAAAACCTTCAACACCATTCATTTGTCAATCAAATGGCATGCGTTAAAAGGATTTAGAATCATCATACAAACCAGTTTTTCTCAACTAAAGATCAAGAACATATAGCCTCTCAATTATGCAATATGAATTAGCATTATGAAACCAAATTCATCAAGATTTCCATGAATTAGCTTAATCACCTTACAAGCTCAATGACACCATGAATGATATGCAAATATCACATGGGCTCAATGCATAACAAGCAAGGGTCGACCCCATACAAAAATGGGTCGACTCCATTGTGGAAATAATGTATTTGATGGCTTGAAAACACATGATCAGGTCGATGCAACCAGTCAAAACAGAGCAGCTATGACCAACTAACCCATCATTATCCACTTGAAGAACTTTGAGAAGATTAATGCCTTACCAATTGTTCTTGAAGGATGTAAATGTGATTTACCACTTGTTTTGACATGTAGGCCTCAATGTACTTAGCGAAGCATCCTTGTGGCTTCCAAATGATATCCATCATGGATTTTTATCCTGAGGAGCAAGGTAATGAAAGTATAAACACCCTGAACATCAATGGACATTTTCCACATCTATGCACACACGATTTGTCATCATTAAAACTTAAACAGCAAAATCAACTCGGGGATTCAACAATCTCCCCCTTTTTGATGATGACAAAACAAGCGACGTGTGTATGAAGACTATGTATGTGACTGAGATTGAAATGCACAATATTCTCCCCCTTTTTGTCATCTACAAAAACCGACGGACAATGGTGTTGTTAAACCTGTTCTAAACATGTATGAGCCAAAGATGTATCTATGTGAAATGAAGTATGACGTGTTCCAAATTATTCATGCAAGCAAACAAACAAGCAAGCACGAAAGGCAATCAAGCAGGTTATTCTATAACTCCCCCTCAATGGGGTAAAAGGATAGGAAGTGAACAGTAGATTCAAAATCAAGTTGTGTCACATGAAGCATAATAAAAAAAGGTAGTGCATGCATATGCTAGAGGCACTGCATAAACCATGATAAGAACAAATTCAAGATACACGTTCATCACAATAATACCCAAGAGTGAAATGTGCGACAATGAGTAATGAACTTCAAAAATATATGGATATTGTCAGAATTTCTAAAGAACACTAGGGGGTTATTTCCTTTCTACAATTCCATTTAGATCCTCGACTATCGGTAGCTTCGCACAACCCCTTTTTTGTTTTTTATTTTTTTTATTGGACATCACCGTTCGGCGCGAGTCACCTCATGTGTCTCAATGGGGTTTCCCGGCTACTAGGTTTCATCACAATTTTGATTCTTGTGGATTTTAGTTTCACTTTTCGACGCGAGTTTCCTCATTTATTTAGTGGGGATTCCCGACTACTCGGTTCCACATTCCACTTATTGATTGTGTGGTAGACAACTTTTTCCTCACGATTACTCTTCATTTCCATGAAGGAATTTGTTTCCCTTAAAGTGTTGAAAATAATTTCTGAAATCCTTATCGATCAAAGTCATATGCATCATTATGTGCGAAGTGTGTGGGTAATTGCTTTGTATGTTGAAAATGAATTTGCCATAACATAGCTATGACTCCCCCTAAATGTATGCACAGATGGAAACAAATCCTCCTCCTTTGTATATGTCATTATTCACAAATGATCAAAATCACTGTATTTTATGTATCAAGGAGGTAAGGTCTTAGAAGATTTCAAGAAAAGATTTTCTTAAAATATATACATGTAATCAAGCAAGGATTTGAAAAGAAGCTCATACAAGTTGATTTCCGGTACGTGGCGGAGAACTTAGGTCTGAAGACCACCTCACGCGTAGTGAAAGTTTCTGGCTAGACATAATTTAACGTTTCACAAACACCAGTTTAGATACCGGAAGATCATGGCATTAAAGCAGGCAAAGATAGAAAGTATGCACAATTATATACATGCATATGCCTGTGAGTGAAAAGATTATTAAGAATTATTCCTATTCACAAATATGCAAAGATGTGTGCAAGTTGTATCAAGCAATTAAGTATGTTTACTGTGAATGCAAAACTGAAATGTTGTTTGCAAAAAGATAAGCATGAGTGTATATGCAATCCTAATTTAAACAGCTACTCATCGCATAATTACCAAAATCAACAAGGGGTAAATGCAAGATTGAAATAGGTCGAATAACAAGATCCAACCAAGTGTATACCTGAATTGCTTAATGGAAGATTTCAAAACTCAAGTTCCCTTACCTTTGCCTTGAGAAACCATTATTTACCAACATTTCCTCGGCCTCAAGGCACCCCTGCAAAATAAATTTATCACTTTATAGATTTGGGTACCGAAGCTTTCTTGGGTCCCTTAGAGTTAGTTCCATTTCGAACAAAAAATAGTTTGTTCTTCCTCTCATACCATTCATCATCGGCCCTCATTAAATCACACACATACATGGAATGGCCGAGCATACCACAGTAAAAGCAAGTAACATTTGGCTTTCTGAAATTATTTCTCCTATGCATATTTGACTGATTTACAAATGAATTCATGCAAGGATTAAAATAGGAATAACAATATGAATCAAAGGATTTCTGAAACTGATTTCTCACAAATGAAATTTTCTTTGTGGGTGAGTGTCCCACATCTCTCTTCTCATTCCTAGCATTTTCATTGCTAGTTTCACCAATTTTTTGTTTTCCTTTCAATTCCTTTTGAACAACGTCTTTCAATTTCGTTAATTCATCTGCATGGTATCGAAGTTGGTTTTTATTTCTATTTTTGGATTTCTCACATTCGATCAATTTTACTTTGATTCCATCCAACTCCTTTACCAATTCTTCATTTTCAGTTTTTAGGTTTTCCACATTCTCATGAGCATGTTGTTTTTCAATTTCTAAGCATGAAATTTCATCCTCAAATAGAGAAACTTTGGACAACAATATTTCATTTTCATCTTTCATTTTTTCAAGTTCCAACTCAAGCAAACTACATTTAATGCATGAAGATGAACTAGAATGCATAATATCATGAAACTTCTTTTTCAGATTTTTATTTTCATGTTTCAACTTCTTGCACTTTTCATACATTCCAGCATAAGCAATTTGTCATTCTTCGCAAGTGAGGTTTTCGTTATCAGAATTTATCTCGGTGTCGTTTTCCTCATCAGCCATTAGACATAGATTCTGGACCACCTCGTCCAGTTCATCCTCCTCGGGTTTCGACTCACTCTCGTTCTCATCGCTCCAAGCAGCTTTCATCGCCTTTTGCTTGCTAGCTTTTCCTTTCTTCACTTTCCTCTCAAGATCTGGACATTCATTTCTCATGTGTCCGACCTTGTTACATTCATAGCATCTAATCTCTCTTTTCTTCTGCAGTGGCTCTTTCTGAACTTTTCTAAAAGAAGTGCCATCCCTTCTAGCCTTCCTGATAAATTTTCTAGCTCTTATAGTAATGAGGTCCACAAGTTCTTCCTCACTACTATCAAGACTTGACCCTTCATCACTTTCCTCGGATGACTTTGTGTAAGCCTTAAATGCTTTTGATTTCTTCTTATCTTCCTCCTCCTCTGTCCTTTTAATGTTGTTTTCATAGGTCATCAATGACCCAATCAGCTCATCAAGTGTCAAGGTACTGAGATTTTTTGAATCTTCAATAACCGTTGCCTTCGTGTGCCATTGAGATGACAAAGATCGAAGGACCTTCCTCACAAGATCTTGATTTTTGTATTCCTTGTCAAGAGCTTTATATAAGCCTAGCAAACATCTCCGAGATGGTCTCATGCGGTTTCATCACGAAGAGCTCGTATTCTCGGACTAATAAATTTGTCTTTGTTTCTTTGACTTCTGAAGTGCCTTCATAAATCAACTTCAGCTTGTTCCACATTTCCTGCGCAGACAAACACATAGATATGCGTGAATATTCATTCGGATGTATAGCACATTGAACTATATTCATAGCTCTGAAATTTGCACATGCTTTTTTAACATGTTCTTCAGTCCAAATGTCCTCATCATCGGGCAATTGATAAGGACCTTTACTTATAACTTTCCATGTATCATAATCCTGTGCTCGCAAGAACACAATCATTCTATTTTTTCAATAGGTGTAATTCGTTCCATCAAAGAACGGTGGCCTATGTATAGAATGTCCCTCAGGAAGCATTTCCTTACTTTCCACCGTCTAATGATCTTTCCTCTTCAACCGTGAGATTGAATAAAATCAGAGGCTCGCTCTGATACCAATTGTTGGCCCAGATAAACGCGCGGATAAGAAGGGGGGTTGAATTGTCCCCCAAGCGAAATAGCAGATTTTAAAACTAACGTTGCAGAATTAAAACGATTATCAAATTTAAACTATGATGGAATGAAATTGAAATCTATGTAGAAATATTTCTCTCAACCTTTCCGATCTCACACGATCACGCAAACAGATATATCATACAAACAACACAATCACACAGTGCGAGAGGGATTTTTAGGTGGTTCGGGATCACGATGGACTCCTACGTCCACCCCTCACCAAACCCGTTGAGGCTTTCTCAACATGCTGCGAATGCAGCAAACACGGATATTCCTCCCCACACACACGGGGTAAAAACCCCAACACACACGCTGCGGAAGCAACACACACACGGGGACGTGCCCCAATGACGCACACACAACTCGGGGAACAAACCCCGCAATCCAGACCACGCGGAGAGAAACCCTCCGCGGAACTACGGTAACCACGACAACTCGGGGAAATTATTCCCCTGTATTCACCAGATAACTATTTCTAGGAAAACATCTGATAAATCAATTAACCTCGTCCCGTAACCTTGGGAATGGGAACCACGCCACGCCCCACTCAGGGCAGGTACAGATAAAACTTGGGGGAGTCATTCTCCGCCCACTCACCATTTAAATCGATGATTAATTAAATTAAAATATAATAAATTAGAAATCGTTATAAAACGGACAGAACCCCGGCCCCGAGGGTTCTCAACCACGCCCTATCGTCGTTCTGTGATAGAGGCAATACTGGGGAACTCTTTCCCCTACGAGACAGAAAACGGACAGAACCCTGGCATAAGGCGTTCTAAATCACGAAACCCTAAACTTTATCATCACACATACATCACGGAACACAATAAACACTGGGGAATCGTTCCCCTCCATTCACACCATGAGTAGGTAATAAATAAATTAAATTAACAAAATTAAACTAAATTAAGCATCCCGACCCTCTAACATGGAATCGGTCCTAGAGCATGCATCAAACTCCGATTCAAGCCCAAATTGACGTAAATAAAATACGGGGAGTTTAGGGTTCCGTCCCCCTACCTCTGAGGGTGAGAACCCCCGCCGGATCACCGCGCTACGTGGCCGATCCCGTCCACTCGCACGCCCCTGCGAAGTAGTCACCGCGAGACCGCCCCGGTTCAGTCCGCCATCGGCCACCACCACGGCCGTTGTTGCCCTCTCCTTCACGCCTGCCGGCCGCCGCCGCTCGCCCCCGCGGCCGCCGCCGCGCTCCTCGCGACTGCCGCTGCTCCTCTCCCCGCCGGTGTGCCCTTGCAGCCGCCTCCACCGCTGCAGCGGCCGCTGCCGCCGCACCTGCTCCCGCCGCCGCACGCCAGCGCCACCGCCACCGCCACCGCCATGGCTCCCTTGGCTGGCATCTACGGCCCATGCTCCCCCTCCGTCGGCCGCCCTCGCCGCTGCCACTATTGCTCTCAACTGCGGCCGCCCTCGACTCCAGCTCGCCCCCAGCGCCGTTGCTGCGGCTGCTCACGATCGCCGGCGCCCCCCCGCCGTTACCGGTGGTGGAAGGGAGAATTAGCCTCGGGCTCTACCATCTTAATTTTGCCTTTTTCGCTTTGCTTGGGGTCCTTAGGTTTGCCTTATTGGCTCTGTCTGGAGCTTTCACCCTTGGGCTTACTTTGTTAGCTTTGTTTGGTTTGCTGCTGAAAGCTTTTCTCCATGGTCTTGTCTTTTTGGCTTCTTAAGGAATGTTGCATGGGGTGCAAACCCCTACCTCTTCTCGAGAAGGTCATAGGAGCCAAGTGTCTTGTTGAAGTACCTGACTCGCCCAGATGGACGGGGGGCTTGGTCGAGGATTCTTGATACAAATTTCTGGCCAAAGAAGTTTGGCTAAGTAACTCCTCGACGATTTCTCTGAAATCATTTGTGGCTGACGAAGCACTTTGGGCATTAATTTTCCTTGTTGAACAAGACCCTCGATCCATTCTTGGACCTCTTGGCCTTATTTAGCCATATGTGGGAAAGATGTGCAGTGGCGAGGATGCCCCCAGCTTGTTTTGAAATAACTTCTTGACAGGTCACACACCAAGATTTCCTTCCCGCCCAAAAAGATGTTAAGTAGTTTTCTAGTGTCTTCCTTTGGGAAGGGAAGATACTCTAGATCTTGCCATGGCCGCCAGCTAGGATGCCATGATGTGAGCTTGTTTTGACTAGGGCCGGCCTTTTCTGTCGCTGGCTCAGGAAATGTGGGGGAAGTTGATGCATGCATTATATTCATGGAAAAGCTTGGCCTCTTCCGAGCATGAGGTAGCAGAGGATTTACCTAGTGATCGCCCATTTCTATCACTCATTAGGCGATCAGATCTTCCACGATGTCTTTGAAGACGCGACAATCATAGATGACATGGCCTATCGACCGATGGTATAGACAATAGGTATGCTAATGCCTAGTGCTTGTTGCCTCATTGCTTTATGATGTCGGGAGGTCTATTGATCATTCCTGACAACAAATATGGAAGATCTCTAAAATCTTATGACTTTTGATGTTTGTCATAAGTAGATGAGTATGATGACTCTTCGGACAACCACCCTCCAAACCTTGGTGGCATCTAGACACCATGCAGTGATACACACAGTAGTTGGATCTGTCCACTTTATTTGGATTCACAGGCTTCCGCGGCTCCAGTAAATTTATAAACTTCTGCCACATGCATAAATCAAAGAGGCTTTTGGTGTGTTCTTTCTCGAAGGAATACAAAATCTTCATACGCTCCGTCAATGTAATAACTAGTGATTTGTTTTCAGACTTCTTGCTTGATTTACCGGAGCTCCCTTCCCCATTACTCCCATTTGGTGGGGTGAAGTCCACATTGTTTACTTTTTTCCCGCTAGCATGGCGATCTTTCACCGCTCTGCTTTTGGTAGAGGTATAGCTGGGGTTGTCAACGAAGAATATTTCAATCTCGACGATGACAAAATTTAGTTGATCGAAGCCTTTGATGTTCGTGCCAAAGAGCTTCTCGCTGATTTATGCTGCCAAACCCTTACGACATATGGTAATGGCATCTTTTTGAGCCAGAGGGTTTTCGCACCTCATGCGGAAGCCTTTTCAACGTTTGATGAAGTCAAGAGCTGTCTCCCTCCTTTGCCGGAGAGCACAACTCAGCTAGTGAGATTTTGCATTCAGCTGTTTGGAAACGGTTGAGAAATTTCTTTTGCATGTCTGCCCAATCTGCCACTGAGTTGGGCTTCAAACGGGAATACCATTGAAAGGCAATTCTCAAGAGTGAAGTTGCGAAGTAGCGGAGGAGATATGACTCCTATAACGTCAGCTCACCCATAGCAGTCATATAGTAAGCCAAGTGCTCGTGGGGAGAGTCATGCCCGTTAAACTTTTGTAGTTTTGGGGTTTTGGACAATTTGGGGGGAGCTTCTTGAACTAATGATAAAGAGGGTATGGCACGTTGTATAAGTCAACAGCAGTAACACCCTCGCCATGTTAGGCAAACTTGGCGTCTGCAATTCTTTCAATCATCTGCCTCTGTGCAATCAAGCTTTTCAGCGTCCGAGTGTTAGAAGACCACACATTTGTTTCAATTTGTGGGGCTTCAAATTCAACTACTGTTGGAATTTTGACAGCGGTAGTCGAGGCATTGACGACAGTCGGTCTGCTCTGAGGAGGTCGTTCGACTGCCTGTGGTATCACTGGAGGTTGGGATGGTGCTTCCTGCTCCCGAAAGATTCCTTGCAAGATAGTCTTCAGTTCTTGATTCTCACGCTGTAGATATTCCAACGCGATATCTTGAACATTCTCTCTAGCTCATCCTCCTGCGTTGGGCTTTGGTTTTCACGGGTACTGTGGATTTCTTCTGAAGCCCCTTCGGCGTGCTCTTGCCCTTGTTGAGTTGATGAGGTAGCAGTAGCACGATTTGGTTGTGCCACCGTTTGAGCGAGTGTGTGAGACCTCTTTAAGAGTGATAGTGGCTCATTCAGATCATCACACATTGCTTCTGACTATTTGCCGGTGGTATACCAAGTGAATACCTTAATGGTATCCTTGGCTACTTGCACCACCCTCTTCTTCCTTGGTGGTTATGTTCCTAGGCTAGCAGGTGCCCCAGCCTATCAAAAATCGAAACTCGAGGTGTTGGAGCTTCAACTGGATAATTATCTTCTGTTTGGGTTGATCCTGAAGGTGGTGAGCATCGGGGATTTCTGTAGACGCCTTTGTGCTTTTGCCACCAAGGGCGTGAGACTTTGACCTCTGGAGACATTTGGGTCTTGACTTGTTGACGATCTGTCGAGCCTTGAGCTTGATGTAGGTCCACCATACGAACAAGACTGCCCGCCCTAGCATGTTTGATGGCTCGAACTTTCTCCTTGGTAACCCAGATTTGCTTCATGCGGAGCTGACGCTCCTCGACTGGATTGCCTTCTCGTGTGGATTTAAAGGGTCTAGAGTTAAGATGGCGTACTTGCCCCCGGTTTGCTACCAGTGCGTTGGATCTCTTGAGCTCTGCCCTGTCTTCTCGAATCCTTCGAAGAAGACCAAAGTGATTGGAGGTAGAAATAGTGGGGACATGCTTGTCCCGTGGTAGGATCGGCTCCCCTCCATCTCGCCGAACGCGAAGGCTTCCGACAATGGCAGTTTTACTAGAGTTGGAGACTTTTGCTGCAGGCTTCTTGCCTTTACGGCTGTGGCACTGCCCCCACTGAGCAAGAGTAGAGTTGATGCTGATATGGTTGACCGATAAGATCCGGTCAACGGTAACAATCTGGAGCTTGATGCCCTCGACAGATGTGGGTGTGATTGGCTTATCCATAGTCACTAGCACAACGCCTAAGAAGTAGGGCCATCTGACGACAGTTGGAAAGTTGCCAAACACCAGAGGCGTTGCCAGGTATTTGAACCTGGCATAGTTGGTGATGGTTTGCGGGCCGTTTGTGACAGCTGCCATCGTCTTTAGTTGTTGGCGAAGCTTGCTGCAGTTTGAGTGCGAGTTCCCTCCTCTTCCTTCCTATAAAAAGGAAAATGGTATCGCGACCTTAGTAAAGATTTAGACATTCTTTGGTAGAAAGATGAAAGGTAGGAATTGTCTCATCGGGCGTGTCAGTCTGTTTAACATGCAGAGTTAAATGAAGAAAATTAAAATGTTTATTTGTTAAACAAGCATGCACATTTGAAAGTTATTTAAATAACATGTGTATTATTAATTTTGTTAATTTAGGTTTATCAGACGATCAGACAATTTAGACTTGGGTATTGGACAATTCCCATTGACCGCAATCGGTGTTTATTTATATCGACATAAAGTCCGAATACCTTTGATTAACTCTCAAAGAAAATCATTCGCCTCTGCAGTATTAATTGTGATATTGAGGGCATACTCACCATTGTTGCCTAGCATCCCTTGAAGGATAGGCCTTTATGCAACTTCTAGGAAGGCCAGGGTTGTTTCTCAACTTATTCAGCTTTACTTAGAATTTCTGGACAAGCCAGGGGCATTTGGGTAATTTATATATAGGCCAGGGTATTTTTTGTAATTTTTGGACTAGGCAGAGGTGTTCATGTAATTTCTGGAAAAGTTTTAGGGTTTGTATGCAATTTGGCATTTGGGGGAGTTTAGGCTGTAGTTTGGTGCTGGTTAGGGATTGGTGGCAACTTGGTGCTGGCTAGGGTTTGATTGCAGCTGCATGACGGTCATGGGCTTCGATCCCCGAAGTTTGTCTTTGATGAACCATCGGATAATTAATTTTGAACTTCATCATTAACTTGATTTGTTGAGAGATGCCCGGATTGGTCTCCTTAGAGCGAGGACACATTTGCAATTGGAATAGACATTTGTAGGGATGCATACTCAAGTTTGAAGAACCCAAGGTATTTTTGCAAACTCTGGTCATTTTTACAATTCTTGGAAAGTACAGAAAGTACATGACATTTGTACAAGTACCCGACTTTACAAGACCTTTTCGATAAATGGTCAAATTTATAGGACTTCTTTGCAAATTACAGGGACATTTACACAATTCCCTGAAATTACAGAGTGTTTGTGCAATTACATAACTTTTTTGGACTTTTTTTGTAAAATTATAAGTTTTTTTCATACTTTTTTATTATTTCAGAAAATTACATGATTTTTCCTGTAACATTACAAGAAATTACAAACATATCCACACGGGGGTGTAAACGTTATCACCGGGGTTATTTTAGCAACATACCCTTGTCCTGGATCTCTGAAGAACAGATCAGAACAACGAACAAGATCTCCAAGTGTGCTGGGTCTCCTCCTTGGGCTGTGTGTGTGTGGGACGCCCCTAGGGGGGGTATTTATAGTGGAGAGAAGGGGGCGACCTAACCGGGCCCAGATAGGTTCCAGGAGAACCTACCCGGGCTCGGGTGAGAGAGTGAGGGGGCGGCCCTCTAAACCCCCCCCCCCCCCATTTTTTTATTTGGCTTGGCTTGGGTTTGTGTGCGCCACGTGGAAAAAACGACATCTTCCCGTGCCTTGTTCGTTTGTTTCTTTTTGCCTCTCTTTGTGCCACTTGCCGTCGGAGGGGATCTCGTTCTTCGAGGAGCACTCCTTGACTGCTTTGTAAGCTTGGCAAGAAACTTTCTTGACTTGTTTGCTGCGAGGGTTTCTCCCTTTCATGCCGTATATACGGCGGGGGTTTCCCGGGATTTATGTTTGACCCGGTGTTGTTACAGTCTTAGCTTTGTGTCATTTTACAGTCGTTTACGAACTAATTTAATTTTTATTTTTATCAATTAATTCAAGAAAAATACTGAGTTCAACAAATAATCAACATACTTCCTTTGGGTCTTCTTTGTCCCCTTGATAACCTTGTCCTCAACGTTAATGTGATTGGTTGTTAATGTTTGTTTTTGATGTTTGACACATCGTGAAAGGATGTTGTACTCTTCTCTAGCTCCTTTAACTGTTGCTCCGTTGCACAATATCCATTTTATTTCATCCATAAGCATTTACTCGCTGTACTCCTTGAGATCATTCAGTCACTTAGCAACACTATCTCATCTTCTGTTAAATTCATGATATTCAATACCGTCCGGTATGTACCGGAACCGACCTTGGCCTGTCTGGTTCCGGCCATTTGAGTCCGGAACTGGCCAGTACAGATATTAAAAATTATAAAAACAAAAACCGAAGGCTGCCTCCTCCGGACTCTCATCTCCCTCTTGTGTGAGACAGTCGAGAGAGAGAGGGAGGAGGGAGGGAGAGAGAGAGAGAGAGAACAAGGGTAGACCATGGGACTGAGACAAACGGGGGGGGCAAAGAGAGAGAGAGAGAGAGAGAGAGAGGAACCTCACAGGCTTGCAGCAGTGACCTCAGGCCAGGGCGGCGACAGCAGGTTTAGGCGAGGATGGTGGAAGGCGGCAGTGGGCTCAGGCGGTAAGGCCAGGGCAGCGGCAGGTGGCAGCGGGCTCACGACAGGAGGCCGGTGGCAGTGGGCTGAGGGCGTACGAAGGTCACGAAGCTGACTAGATTAGGGATTTAGGGTTGGTTTTCATTTTCAAATGATGATGGTTATTTATAAAACAACCGTCATGGCAAAAGTAGATTGTATAAATGGCCAAAGATATATAACATATATTTAAATGGGGGAGGTGGAACCGGGGGGTGGAGTGGGGGAACCTACCGTACCAGACGGTACCGGTTCATATTGGTACTGGCCCTGCCCGGTACTAAAACCGGTACCGGTTTTGAATACCTTGGTTAAATTAACTTATCCCTCTCATGTGAGGGTCTATTTGGTGAAATGTGTTCATCTGAGAAAGAATTTTCAAGGAATAACTCTTCTGGGAAAACATATTTTTCTGTAAAGTATTTTCACTTTTTGGGTTTTCGTGGAAACTTTATCAACTTCAAGTTTTAAAGACACAAGTAAAAATAATATGAGAAAGAGTAAGTGTATAAGGAGGTGAAGAAGAGAAAGGTATGGGTCAATCACAGGAAGGTGGCACTGGCTTCCATCCTATCTGCAGGGATGCCCAATTCCGGACTTTGGAAGAGTCAATGTAATTAATTTCCCATTCACTGTGTTTTTACTGATAAAACAAATGATCCACATTATTACAGTTTTCGCGAAACTTCCACATGGAAGACAATTCTCCCCCTACCAAATGGATCCTAAATGTTTTTAATTTTTTGCAACAGTTGTTGTCCAATAGCTGCTGGTGCTACTAAAGACTTGTTTACTGCAATCCTCACACACGCATCCACCGATCTCGGTTCTTCAAAAATCTTATATGAACAAATCTATTTTATGGGTTCTCTGCCTACCATTTAGAAGCAAGCTCCTCGAACACCATGTCAAATTCATGCCAATTTACATCCGAACAACCAGCTCCTATGCTGATTTAAGGTTGTTAATGGAGAATAGGTGTATGATCTGATACTGTTCCAGGGAATTATCTAGCTTCAGCATTATGATCTTATTGATACTGCTCTGTAGACTCTAGCATCCTGTCTATTGTTGGTTGCGTAATTCCTTTTTTATGACGTGACCATGAGAAGCTTCTGGTGGGTGCAACTCTCTATCATAGCTTCAGCATTAAGATAATGTTGATACTGCTATGTTGACACTCACATCCCGTCATTGCACATTTCTTTTTTGTTGATTTGACCATGAGAAACTTCTATGTACAACTATCTCCACAATGGATGTGCAGCGTCTCATCTTTCTCTCTTCCCATGAAGGCCCAAATCAGCCAGAGGCCCTTTCATTAGATGTATCCATCAAGTGCACTTTGTCTAGTGAATGTGGGCTCAAATGTTTCGGGACCTCATTGTAAGCGATGCATCTTGACAAACAGTGGAGCGAAATAGTGTTTGGATGCTACTTCTGTTCCAGGCCCTCTAAATAATTATAACTATGGAAGATGAGAAGCTAATAATTCTATGATGTTTCCTAATGTGAATTATTGAATGTGGACCTTTGACACAAGTTTCACAGTTAAGCTAGAAATGTATGCATCTTGTACAAGTGGGAAAAGATAAAAATGATCCATCAAACATGTTTGTATCATATTTTGTAATAATGTTTTTATGTTTTCCCCTCTATTTAAAGCCAACTAGAGATCTTTGATGCTCCCTAAAGATTGTCGTCTCATCCAACCAACACGTGCATACACAAAAATCAAGACAAATGGTTAACAACTAGTTTCATAAATTGAATCATCAAAACACAGATGTAATGAATTGATGACATGGATGGAGTAATAGCTACATGAATAAATAAAATTGTACCATACATATAATGAATGAATTGCATGCACATTAGCATATTATAATATTATATGCCTGTGAAATTTTTATCGATGTGTTTGTGTTATAATTTGTCAATAAATTGATAATGCTCCTATATGAGAAGGCTGTTCTCAGGGAAATGATGGGAAGAGGACCAAATCTAAAAATTCCTCATCTTCCTTTTTGAACATTTTGATTAAAAAAAAAGCAGGTATATGTCTATACATGTTTAATCAGTCTTTTGACCGTGGTCTTTTGCCCCATGGTCGGTTTTTTTCTAGTCCCTTTTGTAAGATGCTTCTTGGTGCTTTAAAAATATTTCATGGGTTTCCTGTATGTCTATTTTCTTGACATTCATCTGTCCATGCCTTCCAGGGAACAACACTCTATGTGACACTGGAACCATGCCCTATGTGTGCAGGGGCAATTCTTCAAGCTAGAATAGATGCTGTAGTTTGGGGAGCTCCCAACAAGCTTCTAGGAGCTGATGGTAGTTGGGTCAGGTTTGCTACATATACTCTGATATCCTATCCTTTTTTTACTTTCGAAAATTGTTGATGCTTTATTCTGAGAAGCAATGATATGTTGTTCATGGCTTATGTTGGGAGACCAAGCCTGCAAGTGAGGCTAATTTCCCTGAAGATGACTAATTTCAATTTGTTCCTTATCAAAGTTATCAACTTGGGAGATTCAGGAAAATGATTGCCGTTGTATTTCGACTGAGCTTCTTGCAAAGTTAATTGTCTGCTTCTGTCAGCATTCTACATCTCTGGATCATATCCGCTTGAAGTATTTGGGTCACCTTTTATGCCTCACTCAAAAAAGGTCATTGGCACTCATTCTTGAAATAATTCAGCGGTAGACCCACCAATTTTTGTCGGGGTGGTGGGGGGCATCAATTTTCTTGGGCGTTTTTAGTGGGATGGGAGTGGGGGGGTTCACCCCTGCACGAGGACATACTTTATTTGGCATCCTTTATTACCTCATGCTTCCTACCTGGATGCTGCCGTCATCATCAATATAATACTTGAGAACGGCAGGGGACCAATCAAGTAAAGATAAGATTAGTAGATGAAAATTGTCTTATTAGGTCATTTGTGTTCTTATTCTGGACATGTTGCATGCACGTCGGTACTTTATTTGATATCCTATGTAACCTCATGCTTCCTTGTTAGAAGCTGCTACGATATGATATTTGTAATTCAATCAATCCATCAATAAAAAAAAATCAAAACTTAAAGTTTGCTCACATTTTTATCAGACTTTTCCCTGGCGGAGATGAAGGAAAGCAAGGATTAGATCAGTCAGATCAAGCGGTTGGCCCTGTACATCCATTCCACCCGAAGATCACCATAAGACGTGGTGTCCTTGCGATGGAGTGTGCGGATACAATGCAGCAGTTCTTTCAACTGAGGAGGAAGAAGAAGAAACCCGAACCACCGCCACCTTCGTGCCTGCCAATAAATTACCCAGCAAAAATCCTAACCAAGATGCACAACATCTTCGCCATGATGGCTTGCATGTAGCCACTAGAAGTTGATTGTGTAAACTGTACCAAGTTTCATTTCTTTTAGTGTAGGAATTCTTTTCTATTTTTTAATCACTCTCTTTTGATCCGATGCTTTTGTGCAATGCTTGAGATGCTCGCGTTGCATTGTACGAATAAGAATGCAAAATAATTTCTAGAATTTTAGTGGAAGAGAAGGTGTCATGGTCGCAAATGCTCGTAAAGCTCTCTGACGCGTACTAAGTTGTCAATGTCATCCAGGAACTAGTCACCAATCACCGTTGAATATCCACGAGAGTTGATGTCCCAAATCATTGTCCCTTTCTTTCCTATGTTGGGTATGACAGATTTATTTTTTGGCTTTTTCAGTCTTTGCCCCCTAGGGCCCCTACATCATTCTTTCGATATCTTAAAAAAGTACCCCTAATCCACTATTTTGCTAAAAGCCCCCAACTCTTCGAACCCTTAATAAAAGTCTCTTTGGGTTAACAAAAGTTAAAAAAAATGGAATATGTCATCTAATTTGGAGGAATATTTTTTCTTCTTACTACCATTAATTCCACCCCCCCAAACTACCCTTGCCTTGTCTCAGTCGCACCAAGTACAACCCAAACGATTTTGGGCCCGATGGTGATCTACTCCCCATCTGACGACCAGTTGGGCATGCTGTTGATAGTCTTAATTTTGTTTTGTTAGACCTCACGGCGTCCACGATGTACAAGTTCTTCCTGTCGTGATCACTTGGAGCATAGCATGACCCTCTTCCCATCCGATGAGCAGGACTGGAAAGTGTTGTTGTCGGGTCCCTCTCTCTCTCTCTCTCTCACACACACCCCCCACCCCACCCCACTCCACTCCACTCCACTCCACTGGGTGGGGGTGCTGGCACCATTGTCTCTCTGGGCACCCCCACCACATTGGGTGGGGTGCCAAAACAAGAGAGGAGACTCCCACTGGCTCGCTCTCTTCTCCCTCTCTCTCGCCCTCCCGTTCTCCCTCTGTCTCTTTCTTTGCATACCCTACTCCATTAGGTGGGGGTGCTGGCATCAGAGTAGGAGACCCCCTTTGGTGTCCTCCTCTACTCTCTCTCTCCTCCAGTTCTCTCTAGACACCCCACCCCACTGGGTGGGGGTGCTGGTGTCAGAGGGAGAGACCCCCATCGACACCCTCTCTCTCTCTCTCTCTCTGTGTGTGTGTGTGTGTCCACCTACGACAACCCCCCAACCTGGACCCCTCAACACCTACCATTCCCTCTAATCAAATCCTATAATCCAACTCCTAGAAGCTAGCCAGAATTCATAAATGGATCTCTGAACCTTCCATACCTTATGAGGATGCTCCTTGGATGTGAACCATTCTGGTTGTATCATATACACTTCTTCTTTAAGATTTTCATTAAGGAAGATAATCTTTACATTCATTTGTCAAATCTCACAATCATGGTATGCGACAATAGTAAGTAGAATTTGATTGACTTAATCTTAGTATCCGGTGAAAGGCCTCGTCATAGTCAACTCCTTATCTTTGACGACATCCTTTTGTCACCAACCTTGTCTTTTATCTATTAATCCATTTGCATTGATATTCCTTTTGAAGATTTATTTGCAGCCAAGAGATACACTACCCTCTGACACATCAACCAAGCTCCAAATTTGGATACCGTACATGAGTTGAATTTCAGAATTCATTGTTGTTTTCTATCTTCTAGAGTCAGGGCAACTCATAACCTTTGCATAGGTCTTAGGATTATCATTCTCAATGTAGAGTACTTTCTGTGCTTTTGAGGATATGTTTCACAAATCTCTACGAGATTCACGTGTACTATCTTCAATAAGTCTTTGAGATGACATATCATCTAATGATCTAGTGTTGATTCGTGATTCTAGAGCATCTTCTATTTCTATCTTGCTCCATCTGCCTTCTTTAAGAAGATATTCCTCTTCTTGGAAGACAGTCCTCTTGGCACCTTGGTGATAGAAATAATATCTAAAACTCATTTTTGGATATCTCACAAATTTACACTCTTCTGTTTTTGACTCCCCTCCAAATCTACGTAGGAATCAAACCACTCTGGTTTCTACATGCAGGAATCATATTTCATACTTAGTTCAATTGCAACTAAGATTCTTGCTTAATCCAATTCCCAATTGGATTTATCTTTATTTTCTCCTAAAGTCCAACTCCCATTGAATTTCTCTTTAAGTCCTATTCTTAATTGAATTTGTGTGGAGGTCATAAATATTTAATATTTATTTCCACATCCTTATCTTCTTCAACTTGTCCTTATGTAACTCTTTAAACCTAATATCAAACTGGCAGCAAGTCCATTAATATTACAATCCCTTCTAACATTAAGTTAATATTAGAACTCCTTCTAATATTAACTTAACTTCATAATTCATATAGATTAATTAAATTCATAATGCATATAAATTAATTATCTCATAATTAATTTGCTTCTACTCATAGACCCTGGATTGCACCAATCAATGTGCCATGACCTTCAGACAGTACATGAGATTCATAATATACTGGAACCTTTCAATCCACAATTATTATGCAACTTTAATCCCTCATTCATATAATGTACCTAATCACATTTGGAGTATGATCATGTTGTGAAACTCCTAGATGTGATCAAATAATCTCATACGTAGTTCAACTGAAACTTCCTTTTAGTTAACTTCGTGCGACCTTAGCCAAGCATTTCTTGAGTATGACTTTATAGGACATTCTCTTTTTAGATACTGATGTGTGTCCATGGGCAGATGACCACCACGTGTCCCCACTACCACAAAATCAAGGTTTCCATTGGATTTTGAAAAGTTGAAATCGCTATTATGACGAGCTGGCGGCAGCATATCTACGCCCCTTCACAATGTCACGATTTGCTCCACTTCCCCAGAACGGCTCTAACTCCGATTGTCGCATCATCCGGAGCAGTCCTTTTAGGAGCTGAAGGTGTATCAGCCATGACACCCTTCCCCGGCCTTCGCTTGGGTGTCTCAGTGACCTCCTCTAGGTACGCAAGAAAGGATAGAAAAATATTCTCCGACTTTGCCAGAAATCTCCTCAGAGAGAAGCCAACACCTATCCCGACAGTGACACCAGTGCTCCATGGCCTCCCTTCTGCGCGTCCATCAAGCCACCTATCTTATCTTGAGCCATCTTCTTAGATAAATAAGGAGTTGGATATTCTGCTTGAAATTAACTTTGACTGGACATCTCTTGATCTAGGAGAGCATGTGAGTATCCCTGTGTTGAGGAGCACATTTATTTTATTTCCGATCATTCTTGTATCCTTGACACAAGTGAATTGGTGGAACCCCAACAAACCCCTCACCCTCTAACCCATTTTCACCTCTATAGTATAAAAATAAATCCTAAAATTGAGTGTGGAGAAGAAAATTTGGGGGATAATAAGGTCCAAATTGATGTGTTCAATACCTATAAAGGCCTTAAGTGTAAAGAGGAACATTATGTAATTTATGATATGATCTTATGCACTTTTCCTCTTATATTCTCTGACTAGGTGGGTCTGGACCCACCATGGTATGCGACGCCTATCAAAGTAGGAATATGGCGTCAGCTGATTGGGGGTGTTACGTGAGCATGTCTCTCCAATCTTTGGATGAAGATATTAAACTTAGCACTTATTAGGAGGCAACCTAATATTTTACCTTAAACTTTTAGTGAGTCATTTTTATTTTTTGTATTCTTAGGAGTCCAGAGTAGACAATTTTGTAAAGGCACATGTCTCCTCGTACATCAGGTTGTATCTCTCCTCCCTAACATTTTATGGCTATATTTTTATTTATACATTTTGTGTATGTCATTGGGGATAATGTCATATAAGTTGGGGGGAAAGAGATTGTAAGAAATAATGTCATTCACGTTGGAACAAGTGAACTTTTTTTTGAAGTTTCACGAGTCTAGTACCTTAGTAGTTTAATCTTAATAACCCCATTGAGTAATTTAATGTCATGGCTCATGAAAGAGAATTTTGAGTAAAAGGTGTTAGAAGAAGAAACAATGAAGGAATTTGTGCAGAAAAATAATGGAAGGTTATAGTTTGGATATGGTCTTATTCAAGTGTTTATTGAGACTGATCATGAAGTCTGGAAGCACTTATGAAATAAAAGGAACTCATAGATTGATATTTTATACACCCTGAAATAAAGAGAGAGAGGGAGAAAAAGGGAAAAAAAGAGAGTGTGTGTCAATAAACCCTTCACTTAGTAACCGGGCCTCTTCACCTAAGGTAAGTGTTGGGGTTCATGTCAAATGGTGAAAAGATGTGTAGCACCATATGTTTGGAAAAGAAATAAAAAAATTAAGAAAATTATCAAAACTCAAGGGTGTATAAGATTGAAAATCTATCAAAACAAACAAAAGAGCCAAAATATAAGTCCTAAAGACTGACTGAGAAAGTTGATATGGGCACTGGATTGGGAACATTCACTACTACAACCTATTATGAAGCATGCAGTATGTAAGTTCTCGAGTTTTGTCTTTTAACTACATTTTATGAAAAGTGACCTAAAAAATGAGAGATGACACTTTCTTACTTAGTGCCGTTTTTAAGGTTACATTGCTAAGGGACTAGCAATGCTTAAGTTGGGGAGGTGTGATAAGTGTCCATTCTCACATGATTATTTATGTTATACACACATTTCAAGTGCATTTAATTGGGTAATTATGCAGATTTTATAGTTAACCTCAGCCTCGCACATAAATTGGGTCTTGTATGAAAATTAAATTAATGCAGTGTTGTCAAGCAATAGAGGATTTGAGGGGCATTTGTACATATTTCTCATTGCATAATTACAAGAATTATTGGTTCACATGCATAAAGTATCAAGTTTATGGATTGAATTGTAAATTCATTCCATAAAGAGTCGGGAGGGGAAACAATCAAACATGCTCCAAAGAGAGATGACCTAGGGCTCCCCCTCCATCAAGAGATGGTCAAAGCCTCCCTCCTCCATATAGCCACCTTCCCTAAATCAAGGAGATTTGAAGAGATCAAAGAATATCCTCAAAATAAGCAACTAAAATATAGAGTCCAACAAAAAGAGGAAAAAAACCAAAGAACACTTGCCTCCCCTTTCTCTTGGCTGCACCCCCATCCCTCTCTCACCCTCTTCCCCTCATCCTCTCATCCTTTCTACTCCCAAGATCCCATCCTAGCCACCTATCTACCTAAACCCTAGAGATGGAGGCAACTTGCCTCTCCTCCTCTCTCCCATCCTCACCCTCCACCCCCCTCTCACTCAATCCTAGCCCTTCATCCATTCCTTCTTTTCTATAAAGGACATGCACAAAGAAAAAAAATAATTTTTTTATCTCTTTCTCCCTACTTCAAAAATCGCAGATGTCCCTCTCTCTTCTCCTCTCTTCTTCTTCATGTTCTTCCTCCATTCTCCATTATCCTTTCTCTTATTGACAGTAGTGAGCCCCCTCTTTCTTCTCTCTCTACTTCTTCCCCATGTGTTTTTTATTATCTGATCATCATCTTCTTTATTTGTTGTGCTCTTCTCCCTCCTTTTCCTCTCTTCTTCGTCAGATCACTTTCTCCATCTCGCCACCCGTCCTCTTGTTCTTCTTATTTTTCTTTTATTAATATATCTTGTTGCAGGTGGAAGGTGGGCGTTGTCTTCCTCTCCAGCTGTTGTTATTGCATTTTGATTTTTTTTTAATTTGCCTTGCCACATGGTGTAAGAGGGAGTAGGAGGGCTGTGACCTGGCCACTCCCTCATCTTCTTTTTTCTTCTTCGTGTGTGCATCACCTTTCTTTTTTCTCTCTCTTCCTCTCCTTTAGATTGAATTAGTCTTTAATTGTATTTTCTTTCAATTTCTACATGATAGATAATTATTGGTTGATATTTGAGCAATTAACTTTTATTTAATCTCTCTTTTGCTTCCATAGATCTCTATGTAATTTAGATCTATATGTCGTTAGATTATTGTCTAGTTCTAGGTTCTCATATTTTTTTCTCTTAACTTGCACTCTTTTTGTAAAATCTGATTCTACTTTTATTTAAAAATGAAATAAAATAAAATAAAATAATTTGATGAACGGTGAATAGTTAGATGCATTAAATGCTCTTTTTCCTTGACCTTTTATTTTCTTTATTTGTGCATATAGCTCTATCTATCTTTTAGTTGTATTTCCTATCCACGTTTTTGATATTAAAGTATTTTTTACGTATCTTCTTTGATCTTCTTTAATTCATAGAAAAGGGGTTGTAGATTACCTCGAAAAGAAGCTAAATCATCTCCGAGGATTGACCCGGACTCTCTATTTTATTATCATATATTTTTTTAAAAAAGTGAGGAGGGGAAAATCTGCTTGGCCCATCGACAGGGCCTAGGACCCATCTCTAGCCGACCCATGGTCCAAGACCCAACAACAACCGATTGGCTGTTGTTGTACCCGGACTATTTCCCAGCTAAAATAACAAGGAGTAAGGGCTCGGACATTTCCCCAAACATCTTCAAGGCACGGGCTATCTAGCCCTTTCTACAACCCTGCGGGTCCCCACAAGGGTCCCGACCAACTTACCGTGACACGCGGCGACACAAGCAATTGTCCGGGGTCAACCCCGGCCACTCTCATACGGGCTTTGCCCGTACCCTACATGGCCGCCCGGGACCACCCGGGGGCGCCCCGACGTTAAGCCACGCCACGTGGCATCCAGTGAAAGAGACGCGGGCTCACTCTAAGGCACTTCATTCAACCCTCCAAAGTCAAAGGGAGACCCGAGCAAATCAACCACAGGCTTTGGAGGCCCGTGGCACGTGCATACGGCTCACACACGTGTGTTCGGCATTTTTTTGAACACCTAGTGGGCGCATATATTTCAACCCTTCTACACCAACCCACGGGCCACCCCGTAGTTCCAGTACACTAATTGGGCTCTACAACGCCCCCCAGCAAGTCGAGATCACCCCTGACCCTCAGACACGTGGCAACATGCCACTCAACTTTAGCTCTCGGGCCAACCCGAGGCTACCCTGCCAACCCACCGTACAACGTGGCACACAATGCGAGGCAAGGTCCATGGGCCCAAGGTGCCTCCTCCCAGCCCCTATGGACCTCTACCCTTGACCCTAGGCCAAATCCAAGGTCTGTCGGTCTCCTACGTGGCTCGTTCGGCAACCCGGAGTGGGTCGGGCATTCGCCCGAACACCTTGCGAGCGGCCACTACGACTCGAAGAACAACAGCCCTACGGGCCCATGCCAGCCTCCCGAAGTTCAAAGTCTGTCAAAGGACGTCCCCAGGCAACACAAGAAGACCCCCGGGGGCCACCCCCTGGGGTTACGGCCGGCCCGGGGCCAGTTCTCCCCGGGGCATGGCCACATGCCCCAGGGAGGGCGAACTCCTTGGGGGCCGTGCCCTCCCTCTAGCCTGGTGGTCCCACGACCCCACTCAGTCTCGGTTCATCTGATTTACGGTCCTACGACGTGGTTCGTGTGCCGTACCAGTTCGAGAAGTCGATGCGCGGACGTGGGAGCGCAAAGCGACAGTACGCGGGAATTCCACAAGTCAACGCGCACACAAGCCTCCACGTATCCTCCCAGCTATTCATTCTTTTCTTTCTTAGTCAAATTAGGAAGAAAATGGCCCAAAAAATCAATTTTTATAGGGTGGGACCAGCCCCCCTCTCTCCTTGGAGCGAACCCGCCTAAACCCTCTTGGGGGGGGGGGGGTTTAGGCGGGCCAGCCTGGGCCCCCTGGCTGGTCCGCCTAAACCCCATTGGGGGGGGGGGGTTAGGCGGACCAGCCTGGACCCCCAGGCTGGTCCGCCTAAACCCCCCATGGGGGGGGGGGGGGGTTTACGCGGACCAGCTCACCCTCCCTGGCTGGTCCGCGTAAACCCCCCATTCAATTAATTTTTTTTAATTTTTTAAGAAAAAAAAGAAAAGAACAAGCCCGCCTAAACCCCCCGGGGTGGGGTTTAGGCGGACCAGCATGGGACCCCAGGCTGGTCTGCCTAAACCCCCTCAAGGGGTGGTTTTACGCGGACCAACCCAGGCCCCCTGGCTGGTCCGCATAAACCCCCATCCAAGGGGGGTTTACGCGGACCTGCTCAGCCCCTGAGCTGGTCCGCGTAAACCCCTTCCCCTCTCTCAGCCCGTGTAACTCCAAGTGACACTATTCACTTGGGTTTACGCGGACCAGCTCACCCCCCTTAGCTGGTCCGCGTAAACCCCTTGTGACCCTTCAACTTCCCCTATAAAAACCCCTTAGGGGCTCAAGGGGCAAGCATGATATGCAAGATAGAAGCTGATCCATCCAAGCTCCGGCATCCAGCAAGCACAGGACTTCAAGCGCGGCTCCAAGCAACGAGCAAAGGAGAATTGTGCGTGGGTGACTTGTTTGGCGGTCTAATACGCCGGGGTTTGTCGTTTGCACTCCCCTCACGCCCTATATAGCCGTCATACACAAGTCAACACCCACCATATGTGAGGCATTACGACATGGGCGGACATCCCCTCATGCCAGGATTTCCTCTCACGTGCCCGTCGGTTGCAACCATACGCGTGCCATGACGCCATGCTCTCTCACAGTTACGAGGCCATGTTCGATCGCTCAATTCGAGTCGTGATCGACCCTCGCCCAGATACTAGATCGATGTATCCCTCCAGTCATCTAGTCATAGGCCCTCGTTCGGCACCACGGCCCTGGCCCACGCCACGGGAGGAACCCTCTGTAAAACGCATATGTGCTCATTCATCACGCATCGAACTGGGGACCGACTAGCACGTCGGAGTTGTCCCGTGGCATGTGCCAGTTGTACCTTGGCCATTATGGCTTTCCTGTAAAGAAGTATACACTTCAGTATAACACTGCAGATTGGACGAGTGCCCTCGCACCCATGTTCAGGCCCTCAGTTTTCTATCTACACCACTTGGCATCCGTGCCTAACACCCTAACCCCAGTAAACACCCCTCAGTCTAAGGCGCACCCATAGCTGCTGAATGCCCCCAGCCCTCTACCCACGGCTTCAGACACATATACAGACTTTTCTTCAGCTTGGAACCAAGGTATTCGGATTCAATCCGATGTAAATAAACACCGGTTGCTTGCGGCCGGTGGGGAAAGACGTCCCGTACATGATTCCCACAATCGCCTACGCACTCACACCCATGGAACCCCTTCTCTCCACGTGTCGCCCGATCGCCCGAACCCACGTGTCGCGCCCTGATGGCGCTTCCCCGGTCAACCCTTGGTTCCATGAGTGATTGTCGAGAAATCGGCTGGCACGCCCGCACCCTGTCCGGTTAACCCTTATCCCGACATTTCCATGCCATTCGACCCTTTTTGACTTTCCGTGAAAGGAGAGTACCCGATACCGCCGTGAGAGGCATGCAACCGCAAGGAGGATACCTGAGATATATCAAACTCCCATATTTTCCTTCCCCGCTGTATCACTTCCTTCACCCCGGTAATCGGCATAAAAAACCCACGTAACAGAGAGGATGGCACGCCCGGTGGGACGTCTCCCACCTTCCTTCTTTTTGCTGAAGAAAAGTCTGTGCCAGCCCTGAAGCCCTGGTGCCCTTAGCCTGTCCTTGCAGGAGAGACAGAGGAGGACCCTCGTGCGCGCATTCTCCAGCAGCTTCTGGTCCGCATTCTGATCGCCAGACAGCTTTCGGCGACTGTTAGCAACCGTCACCTTTGCAGCACTCAGCACTCCAGCAACCATGGCGGCCGTCACCTACGGTCCCAACGTCATTGCCACCCATGCCCGGGTGGGCTACTTGGCGACCCGGATTGCTTTCGGCAGCTTCGCCCCGGTTATCGGATCACCCTACTTCTTGGGTGTGATCCCCATGGCTGCGCTCCAGCCAACTCCAGTTTTTCCATTGGCTCCTGCGGCCAACGCGCCACGCGCGCTCCCAGCACCAGTGTCCCACCTGAGTGCCGGGCACCAGATCGTCACCACTGGCCCCTGCAGGGCCCCCAGATCAATGCCGACCCAGGTAAGCGTTAGCTCCCGGGGCCACCCTCGTCTGATCTCCAACACGGGCCCTGTGCCCCGGACTTCGGTCGACTTCTCAGCACTCTCCTCGGGTTCCCAACCCCGAGACCCAGTCAAGCCGACACCTAACACGGGCTCCCAGCCCCGGGTCCACGGCTTATCAGCATCTTCCTTGGGTTCCCAACCCCGAGCCCCAGTCAAGCCGGCACCCAACACTGGCTCCCAGCCCCGGGTCCTCGGCTTCTCAGCACTCTCCTCGGGTTCCCAACCCCGAGCCCCAGTCAAGCCGGCACCCAACACGGGCTCCCAGCCCCGGGTCCACGGCTTCCAAGCATCTTCCTCGGGTTTCTAACCCCGAGCCCCAGCCAAGCCGGCACCCAACACGGGCTCCGAGCCCCGGGTCCACGGCTTCCCAACATCCTCCTCAGGTTCGCAACCCCGAGCCACACCCAAGCCGGCACCCAACACGGGCTCCGAGCCCCGGGTCCACGGCTCCTCAACATTTGCATCGGGTTTCCAACCTCAAATCCCGATAAAGCCGACTCTCGACACCGGCTCCCAGCCCCGAGTTCGCGGCTCTCCGGTATTGCACTCGGGGCCCCGGTCCCGAGCTCCAGTTGAACCGGCTTTCCCCGCGGGTCTTCTACCCAGGGGGCAACGTTCCTCGACACCTTCCTCGGTTCTCCCGACCCGAGCCCAGGCTACATCGGCACCTACCGTGGATCCTCGACCCAGGGGCGTCGACACCTCAGCACTTTCGACAGCGTCGCCTTCCGGTGTAAGGGTATCGTGTCACACCCCAAGCCTTTATTACAGCGGAAGACTAGCTCGAGGAACGTGAACATCCGGCATGGTAAGCCTCTTGCAAGCAAGAACGATCACAGCGTAAGATAATCACACACATAAATGTAATTGCACAATATTTACTCAAACTTCAACTTATTTCATTAATAATCAAATCAAATACTCAATTACAATCACCATTTCAACTTTCTTTATCATACTAGACTCAAGAAATAAGAAAATTACATAGACTCAATCTAAACAATGTAGACTTCCTAAGTCTTCACTCATTCTTCATTCACTCTCGGACCCGCTATTTGAATATTTCGAATCCGATCCTGACTCACTTCCATCTCCTGAAAAGATTGGAAATAGATAATGAGCACACTTGCCCAATAAGTATCTTTGCATCAACATGAAGGCACTATTAAAGTAATTAACATTTTAGCTCTAGAGGAATAAGGTAAAATCATGCGAATGTGATAAATCACAAGTAACCAAAGTAACAAGATGATCATGTAAGATAGAATGAACAAGAATGAACTAGCAAGAATGTAACAAGAATGGCCTTTCATGAACAAGAATGTAACGAGAATGTACTAGCAATACCACGTAGTCATCATCCAAACATCTTTTGCTTATGAGCAAGTATTTGGTGTATTTCTGTGGAATATCATATATCAAGCAAGAAAGTCATGTACAAGTATATTCATGATACCCGTGGATTTCACTTATTTATAGAGAAAGTACTCCTAGCGCAATGCGACGCCAGTAGCATCATACCCCATGGTTTACAGTATGTTTCCGACAATTAGCCGAGGGGACTAGCATAGAGCCCTTGAACACAATCAGTGCTCGATCGCATCTTCAAGTATAAATCAAGCTATTTCCACGTTTCAAGCAATAAAATATGACCAAGAATGTGAATAAGTTCATGATAACAATAATCAACAATGAACGCTTCAACTTAGGACATGAGAGATCAAGGATGATTTAAGACGATGTCATGCTCATGGAATTAATTCGGCAGCATAATGGTACATTTATTATCATTCATAATTTAGATTAAATATCTTAGACAATATGACAAGTCCTAGACCATCAATACTCCATCTAGGAACTTAGAATATCAACCCTTTGGTCAAACCTCGGGTTAAAGAATTTAGAACTGTGACGGTCTAATACTGGGCCGTTACATGAACATAACGGTCGAGTGTTGGGCCGTTAGAAAGGTTGAATCCAGAAGAAAATAGATATGGACTCAAACAGTGTGACGGTCATATATTGGACCGTTATATGTGCTTGACGGTCGAATATAGATCCGTTACATATCCAGAATCTGAAAACATCGATAGTGCTCTCTAACAATTGGGCTTTCATGGTACAACCAACTCAGCGTCCTAATGAGAATCCCAGGCTCGCAAAGAATTACGGAGGTCTTGAAACAAGATTTCCTAGTCCATTGGAAGGAATATCGAATGGAGAGGTCCTCATGTTCAAGAATATGTTCTTATAGTGCAAAGTGTGAACTAATGGCCATATAACGGAATATATGCCATGTACTTAGAGAATTGACTCTATAGACAGAAAGAATGTGTAACGATATAAAATCATGATAAAACTCATCAATAACTTTTCTAAATCAAGGTTTAAATACAAAACTATAGTGCTTTGTCTTGAAATTATCATCTACTTGAAAATAACTTTAAAGTACCATAAATCATGCAATTTCTAACATGAATCAACACCTGAACTTAAAAAATCATGAAAACAGGTTAAGATCTAATTAACTAGGCATATATATATATATATATATATAGGTTATTTGAGCCAATCTTAATTCTGCCTTAAGTTGACAGAACACAGTGCTATGTAACGGACTTGTCTGGGCGCGTCACAATATTGTAACGGTCCACTGTAGGTCCGTCAGCGTTCTCAGAACCCTGCAATCATTTACAGAGGTGTGACGATCAAGGTAGGTCCGTTACACGTCCCTGGCGGTCTTACGATAGACCGTTAGGGCCTTTGTTGATAGGAAATAGAAACTATAGAAATCTATGATTAATTCATGGCATGCTAACTACTCTAATCATGTCAAAATGAGAAAAAGGCTATCTAGATGTATATGTAGTAATTAAATAACGAGAGATAGTTTTTTATCTTCAATTAGGGTTGAAGGCATGCATGAATGTATAGACTAATCCTAAAACATGAAATTCATGAAGTATAATGCATGAAATCCAAATAAACTAGAGGTCTTTTATCCCTAACAATGTGTTTTTACCGTTCATGAGATAACCTACCTCTTTACTAGGCTTTAGACTTCCAATTTGATCTTCAAGACACGCCCTAGTTCTTCCCTTCCTGAGATTTTTTAGCAACTTCACGTTGCCCTATCTCCTCAGTCTCTTGACCTAAGGACGTGAAATTTGGAGGTTAGGACGATGAAACTAAGAGGAACAAAAAGTTCTAAAGCATCTAACTCTAATTACCTTGTTTAGACTCTCTAATTTCCTGATCTTCGGCACCCTATCGCACAGTTTCCCGGGTTGGCGTGATGAAACCAGCAACTTTGGAAGATCCTAACTCCTTGGATACTCATCCTCCTAACATTAAATTTTGAGAGTTGTCAGACCTTAGTATTAGAAACAAAAAGTTCCAAAGGACTTACCCGAGATTCTATCTCCTTACCTTGTTTCTTTACGAGCCAAAAGTAAGGGTCACTCAGTTCAGAACTGGGTCCTATTTATAGAGTTTTGGCTAGGGTTCAAGGATTTGAATGATTTTAGAGTCCTTAATTAGTAAAAACATAATCTCTAAGAGTCCTTAGCAATGTTATAAGTTCTCCCAAGTTGATCTCTTGCAGATAGGATCCCAAAGATCTAATCTTTTTGCATGTTCTTCCTCTTACGGAATCCGCTGAGTGTAACGGACTAAGTCTGGTCCGTTACATGTCTGTAACGGTCGCTCGATAGACCGTTAAATCCACTGGGCGTGGACATTCATCTTAATTCAAACTCTTTTTGTTAATTATCAACATAATTATCTATATAAGAGGTATTTATCCTTAAAATTCGTGAATAGGCTAAATAACCTTCTAGAATATGGGTCAAACTTAATGGGCTTGGTCCATAAACTTATTGGGTTTTAATTATCAAAGTTAGATTAGTTATTTAACATAATTGGACCTTATAATCCCAATATTAATTCATTTGTTAATCCAATTTGCCCTTTATAAATTCTAGAAAATTCTATAAATAATCCAGAAATTACTGATAAATTCTGGGGCTCTACACCCTCCCCCACTTAGAAGAATTTGGTCCCCAAATTCAATTCATGAATTTATGGAGAGTGTACTTAAAGTTGAATAATGCTGAGAATCTTCTATGCATAGATTCTTCCGTCTCCCATGTTGCTTCGTGTGGCCATTGCTTCGTCCATTGGATTTGGACCATAGGAATAGTTTTATTCCTGGGTTGACGCACTTCTCGTTCCCGAATCCTGACCGGTTTCTGCTCGTATGTCAGGTCCTTTTGGATCTCTAGATTATCATCAGTAATGATATGATGAGGATCATATACATATTTCTTCAACATAGAGACGTGAAATATGTTGTGAACTCCTGCTAATTGTGGAGGTAAAGCCAGACTATAAGTCACTTCACCGACCCTTTCAAGAATTTCAAATGGGCCAATGAATCTTGGAGTTAGTTTTCCTTTAATGCCGAATCTTCGAATACCACGGCCTGGAGAAACTTTCAGATATACATGATCACCCACCTGAAACTCCAAGTCGCGTCTTCGATTGTCAGCATAAGATTTCTGCCTATCTTGCGCCATCTTCATTCTTTCTTGAATGAGCTTGATCTTCTCTGTAGAATCACTGATAAGGTCGGGGCCTAGGAATTACTTTTCCCCTATTTCGTTCCAACATTTTGGTGATCTGCAGCTTTTTCCATATAAAGCATCAAAGGGCGCCATCTGTATGCTGGCTTGATAACTGTTGTTGTATGCAAATTCTACTAGAGGCAAGTGATCATGCCAACTTCTCCAAAATCAATAGCACAGGCCCTGAGCATATCTTCTACTACCTGATTTGTTCTTTTAGTCTGACCATCAGTTTGTGGGTGAAATGCTGTGCTAAAATTCAATCTAGTCCCTAGTGAATGTTGTAGGCCCTTCCAGAACTATGATGTGAATCGAGGATCTCTATCAGATACAATAGTGACAGGGACACCATGTAATTTGATAATTTTTTTCATGTATAATACTACTAGAATATCTACAGACCATCGACTTTTTATTGGTATGAAGTGTGCGGATTTAGTCAATCGGTCTATGATCACCCATATATCATCGTGTCCTCCTCTGGTCTTAGGTAAACCCATGATGAAATCCATCCCTATACTCTCCCATTTCCATTTGGGAATATTCAAGGGATGTAATTTACATGCGGGTCTAAAATGTTCTACTTTTACTTGTTGGCAGGTGAGACAACGGGACACGAAATCAGCTATTTCATATTGGGCCACCAGAAGTTTCTTTTGAGATCTTGATACATCTTCGTACCTCCTAGAATAATGGTGTACTTGGAATTATGTGCTTCTTGTAGGATCAGTTTCTTCGTATCCTCATGATCTGGTACACACACTCGACCCTTAAATAATAAACTTTCGTTATTGGAAACAGAGAAATCAGGCCTTTGTTCAATATTGGCTTTTATTTCAGTAACACGGGATCATCATTTTGCAACTTGACCAGATCCTCTATCAATGTAGGTTGAGCTCGGATATTAGCCATGAAACAATCATCTTCCTTTATGTTAATATCTAAGTTCATCTGAGCAAATTGAGGAATAAGATTAGTCATACTAATCATAAGACTTGATAGCATACCCATTAGTTTTCTGCTGAGTGCATCTGCTACATCATTAGCCTTGTCAGGATGATATTGAATAGTAAAATCAAAGTCCTTGAGATATTTTAACCATCTCATCTACCTCATATTAAGCTCCTTTTGAGAGAATAAGTATTTCAAGCTTTTATGGTCCGAGTAGACAGTGAACTTTTCTCCATAGAGATAATGACGTCAAAATTTTAAGGTAAAAATAACGGCTGCCAATTCTAAATCATGCACGGGATAATTTTCCTCATGACATTTCAATTGTCTTGAAGAATAACAGATTACTTTTCCCTTTTGTATAAGGACGCACCTTAAGCCAATGCCGGACGCATCCGTATATACTTCGGATCCACCACCTTTCACCGGTAGTGCTAAAATAGTGTTGTGCCCCTGTGATCTTGATGATTGGTTTTGATGATAGCAAACACTATAAGTCACCATATGCATGTGTGCATGAAAGACCTTGTTGATTCATTTAAGTGTATTCATATGTGTTCATGAATCTGTGAAGCATTCATATGTGTTCATGTATTTGTGAATGTGTGCTTGTGAATGGCATTCAGTTGTTATGTCTGACATCTGGACAGAAGTGGGTTGACCCCTCTCTTAGATGGGTCGACCCCCCCAAGATTCGCATGTCTATTCATTGGCTGCTGCATGCTCTCACACGATCATTTAAGTCCATACATTGCTTCTAGATTGCACACACACACACCCATGTATATACACTGCTGCATGCTCACTGCATTTGATGTCCTGTCTGCACATTGCTTAAGTCTGTACAGAGTTAACATTGTCTCGCACACAAATTCACTTCCAAGTCTATACATTCTTGCATATTGTGCTTCACGCTTTGTTCAAGTCTATACACCCTGTTGCATATTGAACGTGAAGTCTATACATCGTCCAGAGCCTTGTTGCATTGTGTCACAAAGTCCATACATTCACATGTAGGCAAAGTCTATACATTGGTAGCACTGTGCAAGTCTATACATTGCCTTTGGGCATCCAAGTCTACACATTGCCTTTGGGCATCCAAGTCTACACATTGGCAGTGTGTCTGTGTTTCAAGCCATTCGTCAAGTCTACACACTGTCCTGTAGCTTGCTTAGTTGAAGTCTATACATTGCTGATCGAACGTAAGTCTATACATTCCAACCTTTTCCTACGTTCGCTGCTTTAGCTACACATCAAGTCTACACACTGCATATAGGCAAAGTCTGCACATTGTGCCTTGAAGATGTTCAAGTCTATACATTAGTTTTCACTTCTAAGTCTGTACATTGGCATATGCAGTCACTGTAAAGTCTATACATAGCTGCGTCTTATTCAGCGTCTCATATGCATATTTGAGTCAAAGTCTGTACAGCCCAAGTCTGTACATCCACTGTCTCTCTTGGACTTGAAGTCTATACAGTGGACCGTCTCTGTTAGCGTCTCAAGCTGCAAGTCTGTACAGAGTCTGGCAGCCTACAATGCATCGTCTCTTCAAGTATGTACAGTGCACTGTTTCAGTCACGCAAGTCTGTATAGAGTTCAAAGTCTACACATTGTTCATTCAGCATCTTCAAGTCTATACATTGGTCGGTGGCAAGTCTGTACATTGCACTGTTTCAGGCATTCCTGTGCAAAGTTTGAACATTGTATCTTTGCCTACGTTCAAGTCTGTACATTGTCCCCGTGTTCACTTGTCTTAAAGTCTATACATCGTAGGGCTTCGAGTCTTCAAAGTCTGTACATTCCCTTCTGTAATGTTCATGCATCGATTGTCAAGTCTGTACAGCGTTCGCTTAAAGTCCATACAGCAGTGTCTATACATTGGATTGCTTCTTCATGCATTTGCTAGTCTCTACAGCAACTAAGTCTATACATTGTGTTGCATCGCATGCATTACCTAATGCCTATACATTGCGTCCCACAGCCTGCACAACATGTCTATACAACGTCCAGCTGCCTGCCGCAAAGTCTGTACATTGCGTCCCACAGCAAGCATCGAAGTCTATACATTATTGACAGCCAGCACTGCATGCCACTTTAAGTCTGTACATCCATATGTGCATTGTTCAAGCCAAAGTCTGTACATCGATATGTTGCTTTGATGCCGTAGCCAAGTCTATACACTCGCTGGTGTGCATATGCATAGTCTGAACATTGCCACATGCATTACCTTTAGGCAAAGTCCATACATGGTCAGGCAGCCTGTCGTAGCAAGTCTATACATCGACTGGCAGTCTTCAACAAAGTCTGAATATTGCATCATTGTGCATGCATTGTTTTCATCAAGCCTATACACTGCATCATATGCATTCTACAGCATGTGTTATCAAGTCTATACACTCGTCCTCCTTCACACGACTTACTCTATACATCCATTGTCTTGCCTGCTGAATAAAGTCTGTACACTATCTTCAACTGATATTGTTCATCGACTTAATTTTTAATTAATCTTGCAGGTGTCTGGGCACGTGATCCGAGGTTGGCACCTGGCACGTGATCCAAGGAGCTGAGATGCTGACACGTGGCAGAGTCAATTGGGCGGGAGATGTGGAAGACACACGCCCTAGTTGCTGCTGCTATATATATGAAGTTTCTTCATCTGTAGAAGACTATGAAGAAGGAAGAGGGCTGATCGAGACTGTGAGTGAAGAAAGAAGAGTGCAGCAGAAGAAAAAGAGAAAGAGAGAGAGCTCGTCAGGATTGAGAGAAGAAGAGAAGACAGTGAGAGAAAGAAGTAGAGAAGTAAAAGAAGAGTGAGAAGAAGAGAAGACAGTGAGAGAAAGAAGTAGAAAAGTAAAAGAAGAGTAAGAAGAAGAGAGATCGAGAGATAAGAAGCTTCATCAGCAGATCAGTTCATACTGGACCGTGGATCATATCCAGGCCAGTCAGCTCCTACGAGAGCCAAATTGTGATTTCGCTTTACAGCTTTCTATTTACTGTGATTATTTTCATTTCTTGTTTTGTTTTTCCTTTTGTTACTCTGGTTATCTTTATTCTTCCGATTCTCTGGATAGAGGTCGGGTCCCTCCTGGTCTGGAGGAAGAGAGGTCTGTGACCTCTGGTTTGCTGGTGACGGGGAGTCACTGGTGGGTTCCCTCCTGGTGTGGAGGAAGAGAGACCTCGGTCTCTGTTTGCTAGTGGCTGGGAGTCACTAGTGGTTCCCTCCGGTTGGGAGGAAGAGGGGAGGTTGTTACCCTGGTCAAGCTGTTTGGCAGTAAGTGTTCGCAGTCTGAGTCTGCTGGTTCTAGCATTAGCAGGTGAAGCCTCACTCCGGTTTGGAGTGAGGGGTGGATGTAGGTCTTGGTGACCGAACCACCTAAAAATCTTCTGTGCAGTGTGGTTGTGCTTTTGCTCCTTGTCTTCTACCTCCTTCACAGGTTGCCTTAGCATTCTCGTTTCTATCTGTGCTGCTTCCGCTAGCTGATAGTTTAGGCGCGCCTTATATATTTACTCTATTGTTTAAGCCATATGTGTTTTAATTCTGTAATATTGTTTGAGCGAAAAGTTTTTTAAGGGTGGGATTCATTCACCCCCCCTCTGAATCCTTCGCACCGATCCTATCAATTGGTATCAGAGCGTTGTCTGCATAGAAGGTCCAGCGACCTGCAGATCCGATCTTGCAGTCTTCGGTGCTAATTTGCTTTTGGTGCATCAATATTCCTGTTGCATTTAATCTGATTGTTTCCATGGGTGATCCACCAGTTTTCAACGGCTCCAAATTTTATGTATGGTTTGTCAGTCTGAAAAATTATGCTATATCAGTTAATCCTGATCTGTGGAAGTTAATTTCACACGGTCCTCATAAATTACCAAAGAAAAAGTCCAAATGGACTGACAGTCACAGATCAATGTATGAAGAGAATCAGATAGCTATGAATCTAATGAAGGCAGCTACTGATAAGGCTTTACATTCCTACTTTCATGATTGCAGCTCTGCTAAAGACATTCTAGACATGCTGAAGCGAGCTCAGAAGAGAAGTGAGGATAGCTGCATGATGGCTAACAGAAGCCATAAAAGTGGCAGCCAAAATGAAGAAGATGATGATGAAGAGGTAAACCCTTTCGAGAATTTCTCTTTGGATGATTGGGAAAATGCATATGCTGAATTGCTTGAATCTCATGAACATTTAAGAAAACAGTATAAAAAATTGAAAAAGGGTACTGGGTTAGATAGTTCAAGCTCTCCATGTGAAAATTGTTCTAATATCAAGCAATCCCATGATGCCTGCTTGTCTGATATCTATATGCATGAAAATCAGAATGGAAAATTGAAGAAGGAACTTGAATGTGCTTGCTCTGAACTAAGTAGGCTAGAATATGAAAATGACTCTCTGAAACAATCTGTTAAAGAAAATGAAGAAAAATTTGGGAAACTTGAGCAAGAGAAGAACTTGTTTGCTGAAAAATTTAATGCCATAAAATCTGTAAATATAGAATTACTGAAAGATTTTGAAAAATAACAAAAAGAATTGAAGGAGTTTGAAGCTGGGAGAGAAAGCAAGGTTAACTCAGAAGATCAAACTCTAATAAATGAGTTAATTCAAAATGAAAAGCTTAAGGAAGAAAATGAGAAGTTAAAACTGCTGAACTCCACTATGTCTGAGAGACTTCTAGCCTTAGAAAGAGGAAAAATTGTTTGCGTTGAAGATTCTGAGAAACTAAGCAATCCGGAACATGAGATTGAAAAATATAAAATAGCTAACAAAGTTTTGAATGAAGCTATGAATTACAGTGAGCAAGAGATTGCCAGTTATGAGTTACACATTTCCTCTCTAGAAAATGAAATCCAAGACTTAAAAGATTCTTTGTCTAAGTTTGTGAGTGGGCAAGAAAACTTAGACAAGCTACTAGGTGTAAAAGTCAATGTCAGGAAGGAAGGGTTGGGCTACAATAATCTGAATAAAAAGGTATTTAAGAATAAAGTAATGACATTATTTGTAAATGCTTCAAATGTAGCCTCTACATCAAAGGATAAACAGCCCATTGTTCAGAAAATGCTGGGAACAAAGGTTAATTGTAAGAAAGAGGGACTATGTTATAATCCAGTCATGAGGAAGGTTGATGGATCTAACTTGAAAACTGTTTTCGTTAAATCTTCAGAACAAGAAAAGCCTTCTACCTCATCTCCACCTCAGTACAAGGCTAGGAAAATAGAAAAATAGGATAAAAATCAGAAAAGACTAAAAAATAGAAAATAAATAAAAATGGTTCATCAGTGCATGTTGATCACAGTCCTCACACACACTCACATGCATCTAAAAAGAAAATGATCTGTTATTACTGTCATAGATTCGGTCATTTGATGCATGAGTGTAAATTGATGGAGAAGGATGATATGAATGCTATGAGATTTCATGATAAAAATCCTTCACCTCAGAAAAAGAAAACTGAATGCTTTCACTGTGGCAAATTTGGTCATAAGGCATTTGAATGTTGGCATGCTAAGGGTAGAAAGTTTAATTCTGAAACTGTCAATCTCCCTGCAGACAGAAATGATTATGATAGGAACAAATTTGTTGTAAATAGAAAATATTCTGCTTGTTTCAATTGTGGCAAGATGGGCCACATTGCAGCTCATTGCTGGCATGTTAAGGGGAAGAAATTTCATTCTGAGTTTGTTAATTTCCATGACAACAAAAATATTTTTGAAAGGAAAACTCTTGCATGTCTTGAGTATGGTAAGGTAGGCCACAGAGCTAGAGATTGTTGGCATGCTCAGAAGAACTATGTTAACCCCCATGTTATCAAATTCTATGCCAGAAAATCTGTGAGTTTTTCATGCTATAACTGTGGAAAGCCAGGTCACAGGGCTGCAACCTGTTGGCTGGCAGGATATCAAAACCAAACTGGTTTTGGTAAACAGAATTTTCATTCTGTTAACAAAAAAGTTCATGCATATGCACATAGAATTCATGCTAATAAGAATGTGCATAAATCAAATCAGAAATCTGCTGCCTCTTGCCATCATTATGGCAAATCTGGACATTTGATGGATGGTTATCCTCTGATGAAATTTAATGATCATCAAGTTAAAAATGTGCTGAGAAAATCTGCTAGGAGTGATACTGTCATGTCAGGACCCAAGATCTCTTGGGTGCCTATTTGTGCAAAATAGTCTGCTAACTTGCAGGTGTGCCTTGGAAGCTGATTAATAAAGAGGGGATTAATCCAAGGCACTCAAGAATGAAAACCCCTTCCTGAACTTTTCAGGTAAATTTGTTGCATTTCCTGTTTTTGGTTTTACTGCATAGCACATTAAATCTGTTTTTGCATATTCATTCATCATCTGCCATTTGCATTATTTTCTGATCATGCACTTGTTGAGTGTTCTGTGCATATATGAGCTTAAAGGGTTGTCTGCATCTGATGCATACATATGCCAATTGCAGTTGTTTGATAATTGTTGATATGCATAATCTCTGAAAACAAATTGCAATTTCTGAAAATCTGAACTGCATATGAATGTTGTTTGAAATCTGTCTGTTGCATAGCTCACTGAGAATCTGGATTGCATATAGGACTGCATGTTGAATCATCATGATTGACCACTATGGTATATTAAATAGTAAGCTACTAAAAGGCAGGGAAATCTGTCTGGAGGTTCTTACTAAGTGTGAGATGGTCTTTCAGACCAGGTTCTCCGCCTAGTACCATGGGTCATAGTGCTTGATAGGGTAGTCTGAATGAGCATGAATCACAAATCCATATGTTCAGTTTTCATGGCAAACATTGCATGTTTTCAGGGGTAGTTAATTACATGTCTTTGCATACATGTAGTTAATAGCATTGCATTTCATTACATTGAAAAAGCCAAAAAGATTGACTGAATGCATATCGTGAGGGGGAGTCAATGCATTGCATGTAGGTTGTCAAATGCATACACTTGTCAGAATTCATTGCATATCCTTCCTTATTGATTTTTTTGACAAACCTTGATCATATTCTGAAAACATTGAGCTTCAAAATCTCTTCTATCATTTGGTATCAGAATTCTGTCAGTCTTTCATGAAGATTTCAATGGGGCTATCTCGATTATAAATCTGAAAACACTTGAACTAGGAATCTTCTATTATACGATTTTATGAATGTCTGAAATAACTCATGTGGTTTAAGTTTAATGTATTCTTTGAGTTTGACTTTAAAATCTCTTAAAAATATATGAAACATGTTTAATAAACCTAAACCATCTGTTTCATGCTGTGTCTTGTAAAATCTTCTGAAATCTGCATTATTGAATACATGGCTTTATTTGGTTAAGTACATGAAATTATTATTGATTTGAAGCAAATGAGTTTTTCTGAAATGTCTAAAGGGTAAACTCTGTCAGAGCAATGACTTTGGTCACTGAGAAACACATGTCCAAAGGACTGTGTCATGAGGTGCCATAGTTAACTCTGCTTAAGAATGAGTGTTAATCAGGCAGAGCAATGGCATGCACACTGAGAAATATAACTCACTCATCAAGAAATGATTTGTAGTGTGTCATGATGTGTAAATGCTATCTCTGTTCATATAAAGCATGACTGTTAGTTACACTAAGTGCTTAGGGATACTGGCGTCTGATCAACGTATATCCTCTAGTTATAAGGTGTACACTGAACTAGAGTGCTTGTAAAATTAGTAGCATGAAAATTTGTTGAACAAATTGCAATATTTGAATATTGATGCAAAAATCAAATTGCTACAACCCTAGACAAAATCATATGACTTCATTATTGCTTGATCTTAATACTAGTGCATGTAATTCCGAAAGAAGTCAATAAATTTGATTGTGTAAGAGAAAGGGAGGTTAATCAAGATATGTGTATGTGGGCTTGGTTCATTTTTATTAAACCATGGTTTTAGATATCAATACAGAATTTTATTGATAAACTTTACATACATCATGTTTAAACCATGCTGATCAATAAAATTCATTCATAAGCCCTTATAATGGAAGACTTTGAAAAATTATGTTTTGGATTTATGAGATTGATATCTCTTTGAAAATCTTGTTGAATTCCTTGTGCTTGGAGCCTATTTGAAATTCTTTTCCTCACCGTCCTTGTTTCATCATGACCTGAACTTCTCCTTGATTGCCCCTGTGGTCTCCTTCTCATTCAGTTCATAAGGTTCCATTTATTGAGGGGGAGCTTCCTTGTCATCTGAATCATGCAGCATGGAAATTCATAAAGGGGGAGAATTGTCTTGCATTCATATACTTAGGGGGAGTTCTTGCATTTCTTGTTGCATCTGCATCTCTGCATTCATACCTGCTTAATTGTTATGAGTCATATTGCTCTTTGGGGAAGAATGTGCTTTCATGTAGTTAAAGGGAGAAATGTCATATCAATTGGTATCACATCTGCTTACTTTTCCTCTCTCTAACTAATGTCTTTTTGCTGAAGTCAAAGGGGGAGAATGTTTTTGACTTAAGTCTGTGTGACTCATAGTGTTGCCATCATCAAAAAGGGGGAGATTGTTGTGCCCCTGTGATCTTGATGATTGGTTTTGATGATAGCAAACACTATAAGTCACCATATGCATGTGTGCATGAAAGACCTTGTTGATTCATTTAAGTGCATTCATATGTGTTCATGTATCTGTGAAGCATTCATATGTGTTCATGTATTTGTGAATGTGTGCTTGTGAATGGCATTCAGTTGTTCTGTCTGACATCTGGACAGAAGTGGGTCGACCCCCCTCTTAGATGGGTCGACCCCCCCAAGATTCGCATGTCTATTCATTGGCTGCTGCATGCTCTCACACGATCATTTAAGTCCATACATTGCTTCTAGCATGCACACACACACCCATGTATATACACTGCTGCATGCTCACTGCATTTGATGTCCTGTCTGCACATTGCTTAAGTATGTACAGAGTTAACATTGTCTCGCACACAAATTCACTTCCAAGTCTATACATTCTTGCATATTGTGCTTCACGCTTTGTTCAAGTCTATACACCCTGTTGCATATTGAACGTGAAGTCTATACATCATCCAGAGCCTTGTTGCATTGTGTCACAAAGTCCATACATTCACATGTAGGCAAAGTCTATACATTGGTAGCACTGTGCAAGTCTATACATTGCCTTTGGGCATCCAAGTCTACACATTACCTTTGGACATCCAAGTCTATACATTGGCAGTGTGTCTGTGTTTCAAGCCATTCGTCAAGTCTACACACTGTCCTGTAGCTTGCTTAGTTGAAGTCTATACATTGCTGATCGAACGTAAGTCTATACATTCCAACATTTTCCTACGTTCGCTGCTTTAGCTACACATCAAGTCTACACACTGCATATAGGCAAAGTTTGCACATTGTGCCTTGAAGATGTTCAAGTCTATACATTAGTTTTCACTTCTAAGTCTGTACATTGGCATATGCAGTCACTGTAAAGTCTATACATAGCTGCGTCTTATTCAACGTCTCATATGCATATTTGAGTCAAAGTTTGTACAGCCCAAGTCTGTACATCCACTGTCTCTCTTGGACTTGAAGTCTATACAGTGGACCGTCTCTGTTAGCGTCTCAAGCTGCAAGTCTGTACAGAGTTTGGCAGCCTACAGTGCATCGTCTCTTCAAGTATGTACAGTGCACTGTTTCAGTCACGCAAGTCTGTACAGAGTTCAAAGTCTACACATTTTTCATTCAGCATCTTCAAGTCTATACATTGGTCGGTGGCAAGTCTGTACATTGCACTGTTTCAGGCGTTCCTGTGCAAAGTTTGAACATTGTATCTTTGCCTACGTTCAAGTCTGTACATTGTCCCCGTGTTCACTTGCCTTAAAGTCTATACATCGTAGGGCTTCGAGTCTTCAAAGTCTGTACATTCCCTTCTGTAATGTTCATGCATCGATTGTCAAGTCTGTACAGCGTTCGCTTAAAGTCCATACAGCAGTGTCTATACATTGGATTGCTTCTTCATGCATTTGCTAGTCTCTACAGCAACTAAGTCTATACATTGTGTTGCATCGCATGCATTACCTAATGCCTATACATTGCGTCCCACAGCCTGCACAACATGTCTATACAACATCCAGCTGCCTGCCGCAAAGTCTGTACATTGCGTCCCACAGCAAGCATCGAAGTCTATACATTATTGACAGCCAGCACTGCATGCCACTTTAAGTCTGTACATCCATATGTGCATTGTTCAAGCCAAAGTCTGTACATCGATATGTTGCTTTGATGCCGTAGCCAAGTCTATACACTCGCTGGTGTGCATATGCATAGTCTGAACATTGCCACATGCATTACCTTTGGCAAAGTCCATACATGGTCAGGCAGCCTGTCGCAGCAAGTCTATACATCGACTGGCAGTCTTCAGCAAAGTCTGAACATTGCATCATTGTGCATGCATTGTTTTCATCAAGCCTATACACTGCATCATATGCATTCTACAGCATGTGTTATCAAGTTTATACACTCGTCCTCCTTCACACGACTAACTCTATACATCCATTGTCTTGCCTGCTGAATAAAGTCTGTACATTGTCTTCAGCGGATATTATTCATCGACTTAATTTTTAATTAATCTTGCAGGTGTCTGGGCACGTGATCCGAGTTGGCACCTGGCACGTGATCCAAGGAGCTGAGATGCTGACACGTGGCAGAGTCAATTGGGCGGGAGATGTGGAAGACACACGCCCTAGTTGCTGCTGCTATATATATGAAGTTTCTTCATCTGTAGAAGACTATGAAGAAGGAAGAGGGCTGATCGAGACTGTGAGTGAAGAAAGAAGAGTGCAGCAGAAGAAAAAGAGAAAGAGAGAGAGCTCGTGAGGATTGAGAGAAGAAGAGAAGACAGTGAGAGAAAGAAGCAGAGAAGTAAAAGAAGAGTAAGAAGAAGAGAGATCGAGAGATAAGAAGCTTCATCAGCAGATCAGTTCATACTGGACCGTGGATCATATCCAGGCCAGTCAGCTCCTGCGAGAGCCAAATTGTGATTTCGCTTTACAGCTTTCAGTTTGCTGTGATTATTTTCATTTCTTGTTTTTCTTTCTTTTGTTACTCTGGTTATCTTTGTTCTTCCGATTCTCTGGATAGAGGTCGGATCCCTCCTGGTCTGGAGGAAGAGAGGTCTGTGACCTCTGGTTTGCTGGTGACGGGGAGTCACTGGTGGGTTCCCTCCTGGTGTGGAGGAAGAGAGACCTCGGTCTCTGGTTTGCTAGTGGCTGGGAGTCATTAGTGGTTCCCTCCGGTTGGGAGGAAGAGGGGAGGTTGTTACCCTGGTCAAGCTGTTTGGCAGCAAGTGTTCGCAGTCTGAGTCTGCTGGTTCTAGTATTAGCTAGTGAAGCCTCACTCCGATTTGGAGTGAGGGGTGGATGTCGGTCTTGATGACCGAACCACCTAAAAATCTTCTGTGCAGTATGGTTGTGTTTTTGCTCCTTGTCTTCTACCTCCTTCACAGGTTGCCTTAGCATTCTCGTTTCTATCTGTGCCGCTTCCGCTAGCTGATAGTTTAGGCGCACCTTATATATTTGCTCTATTGTCTAAGCCATCTGTGTTTTAATTCTGCAATATTGTTTGAGCGAAAAGTTTTTTAAGGGTGGGATTCATTCACCCCCCTCTGAATCCTTCGCACCGATCCTATCAAATAAGAGATGTAGTAAGGTGATTCTTAAGAATTTGAAAACTCTTTTCACATTCCTCTGACCAGACAAAAGGATTTTCTTTTCTTGTGAGTCTAGTTAAAGGAACCGAAATTTTTGAGAAGTCTTTAATGAACCGCCTATAATAACCAGCTAGACCCAGAAAGCATCTTACTTCTGATATAGTCGTTGGCCGGATCTAATTTCTGACAGCTTCGACTTTCAAAGAATCCACAGTGATACCTTCCTTTGAAATAATGTGGCATAGGAATGAAACTTCTTTGAGCCAGAATTCACATTTGTTAAGCTTGGCATAGAGTTTATGTTCTCTAAGTGTTTGCAAGGCTATCCTCAAATGTTCTTCATGTTTCTCTTTTGTCTTAGAATATATCAAGATATCATCAATGAAGACGACGATGAACTGGTCCAGATATGGTTGAAAAACATAGTTGATAAGTTGCATAAATGCTGCTGGGGCATTTGTAAACCCAAACGGCATTACCACAAATTCATAGTGGCCATAATGACTTCAAAAATCCGATTTATAAATGTCTTCTTCCTTAATTCTAAGCTGATGATAACCTGATCTGAGGTCTATTTTAGAAAAAGACTATACTCCTGAAAGCTGATCGAAGAGCTCATCAATATGCGACAACGGATACTTGTTTTTGATTGTAAGTTGATTTAGTCGCCGGTAGTCTATGCATAGAATGAGAAAGCCATCCTTCTTCTTGACAAATAGCACCGGCGCACCCCAAGGGGATGTGCCAGGTCTAATGAAGCCCGTATCTCGTAGTTCCTGCAACTGCCTCTTTAGTTCCTTAAGTTCCGTGGGGGACATCCTTGTTGAGTTGGAAAGTTGCAAGATGCACCTTCTCTTGATCGGTGCATTGGATGACGTCAAATATACGGTTCATCTCGTCAATCCAGTTCTCTGCTTCGTCCGGATTAGAAGAATCATAGAAACGCGGAGGGTTTAAACTCCGAAAATTGTGATGTCAGTCACTAGCCATTGCCCCTGCGCCTGCCTGGGCCATAGTTTGCAATGCCTGAGTAAGGCCGACAACCGTTTGTTGCATGCCATTCCAATCTACGCGATGAGCCATTTGTAAAATAAGGTACATGAGAGAAATATAATAACTTGTTATTTCTCGTGAAATTTGAAAGAAAATTAATCTTAAAACTAATTAACTATCTTATCCCGGGCTCTACCCAATTCTCACATGGGTATGGGAATTTCTTCCTTAGTTCCTAGGTAGGCGTCCTTAAACCTTGGACTTATCCTATGACATGATTCTTCTCCCTAAGTCTTGAGACATAGGCTCTCATACCAACTTAACTGTCACGTCCCGAGCCTTTATTACAGCGGAAGACTAGCTCGAGGAACGTGAACAATCGGCATGGTAAGCCTCTTGCAAGTAAGAACGATCAGAGCGCAATACAATCACACACATAAATGCAATTGCACAATATTTACTCAAACTTCAACTTATTTCATTAATAATCAAATCAAATACTCAATTACAATCACCATTTCAACTTTCTTCATCATACTAGACTCAAGAAATAAGAAAATTACATAGACTCAATCTGAATAATGTAGACTTCCTAAGTCTTCACTCATTCTTCATTCACTCTCGGGCCCGCTATTTGAATATTCTGAATCTGATCCTGACTCACTTCCATCTCCTGAAAAGATTGAAAATAGGTAATGAGCACACTTACCCAGTAGGTATCTTCGCATCAACATAAAGGCACTATTAAAGTAATTAACATTTTAGCTCTAGAGGAATAAGGTAAAACCATGCGAATGCGATAAATCACAAGTAACCAAAGTAACAAGATGATCATGTAAGATAGAATGAACAAGTATGAACTTGTAAGAATGTAACAAGAATGACATTTCATGAACAAGAATGTAACGAGAATGTACTAGTAATACCACGTAGTCATCATCCAAACATCTTTTGCTTATGAGCAAGTATTTGGTGAATTTCTGTGGAATATCATGTATCAAGCAAGAAAGTCATGTACAAGTATTTTCATGATACCCGTGGATTTCACTTATTTATAGAGAAAGTATTCCCAGTGTAATGTGATGCTAGTAGCATCATACCCCATGGTTTATAGTATGTTTCCAACAATCAACCGAGGGGACTAGCATAGAGCCCTTGAACACAATCAGTGCTCGATCGCATCTTCAAGTATAAATCAAGCTATTTTCACGTTTCAAGCAATGGAATATGGCCAAGAATGTGAATAAGTTCATGATAACAATAATCAACAATGAACGCTTCAACTTAGGACATGAGAGATCAAGGATGATTTAAGACGATGTCATGCTCATGGAATTAATTCGGCAGCATAACGGTACATTTATTATCATTCATAATTTAGATTAAGTATCTTAGATAATATGACAAGTCCTAGACCATTAATACTCCATCTAGGAACTTAGAATCTCAACCCTTTGGTCAAACCTCAGGTTAAAGAATTTAGAACTGTGACGGTCTAATACTGGGCCGTTACATGAACATAACGGTCGAGTGTTGGGCCGTTAGAAAGGTTGAATCCAGAAGAAAATAGATATGGACTCAAACAGTGTGACGGTCATATATTGGACCATTATATGTGCCTGACGGTGGAATATAGATACGTTACATATCCAGAATCTGAAAATATCGATAGTGCTTACTAACAATTGGGCTTTCATGGTACAACCAACTCGGCGTCCTAGTGGGAATCTCAGGCTCGCAGAGAATTACAGAGGCCTTGAAACAAGATTTCATAGTCCTTTGGAAGGAATATCCAATGGAGAGGTCCTCATGTTCAAGAATATGCCTATAGTGCAAAGTGTGAACTAATGGCCATATACCGGAATATATGCCATGTACTTAGAGAATTGACTCTATAGACAGAAAGAATGTGTAACGATATAAAATCATGATAAAACTCATCAGTATCTTTTCTAAATCAAGGTTTAAATACAAAACTATAGTGCTTTGTCTTGAAATTATCATCTACTTGAAAATAACTCTAAAGTACCATAAATCATGTAATTTCTAACATGAATCAACACCTGAACTTAAAAATCATGAAAACAGGTTAAGATCTAATTAACTAGGCATATATATATATATAAGTTATTTGAGCCAATCTTAATTCTGCCTTAAGTTGACAGAACACAATGCTGTGTAATGGACTTGTCTGGGTGCGTCACAATATTGTAATGGTCCACTGTAGGTCCGTCAGCGTTCTGAGAACCCTGCAATCGTTTACAGAGGTGTGACGGATCAAGGTAGGTCCGTTACACGTCCCTGGCGGTCTTACGATAGATCGTTTGGTCCTCTGCTGATAGGAAATAGAAACTATATAAATCTATGATTAATTCATGGCATGCTAACTACTCTAATCATGTCAAAATGAGAAAAAGGCTATCTAGATGCATAGATAGTAATTAAATAACGAGAGATAGTTTTTTATCTTTAATTAGGGTTAAAGGCATGCATGAATGTATAGACTAATCCTAAAACATGAAATTCATGAAGTATAATGCATGAAATCCAAATAAACTAGAGGACTTTTATCCCTAACAATGTGTTTTTGCCGTTCATGAGATAACCTACCTCTTTACTGGGCTTTAGACTTCCAATTTGGTCTTCAAGACACGCCCTAGTTCTTCCCTTCCTGAGATTTTTCAGCAACTTCACATTGCCCTATCTCCTCAGTCTCTTGACCTAAGGACGTGAAATTTGGAGGTTAGGAAGGTGAAACTAAGAGGAACAAAAAGTTCTAAAGCATCTAACTCTAATTACCACGTTTAGACTATCTAATTTCCTGATCTTCAGCACCCTGTCGCACAATTTTCTGGGTTGGCGTGATGAAACCAACAACTTTGGAAGATCCTAACTCCTTGGATACTCGTCCTCTTAACATGAAATTTTGAGAGTTTTCAGACCTTAGTATTAGAAACAAAAAGTTCCAAAGGACTTACCCGAGATTCTATCTTCTTACCTTGTTTCTTCACGAGCCAAAAGTAAGGGTCGCTCAGTTCAGAATTGGGTCTTATTTATAGAGTTTTGGCTAGGGTTCAAGGATTTGAACGATTTTAGAGTCCTTTATTGGCAAAAATCTAATCTCTAAGAGTCCTTAGCAATGTTATAAGCTCTCCCAAGTTGGTCTCTTGCAGATAGGATCCCAAAGATCTAATCTTTTTGCAAGTTCTTCCTCTTACGGAATCCGCTGAGTGTAACGGACTAAGTCTGGTCCGTTACATGTCTCTAACGGTCGCTCGATAGACCGTTAAATCCACTGGGTGTGGACATTCATATTAATTCAAACTCTTTTTGTTAATTATCCACATAATTATCTATATAAGGGGTATTTATCCTTAAAATTCGTGAATAAGCTAAATAACCTCCTAGAATATGGGTCAAACTTAATGGGCTTGGTCCATAAACTTATTGGGTTTTAATTATCAAAGCTGGATTAGTTATTTAACATAATTGGGCCTTATAATCCTAATATTAATTCATTTGTTAATACAATTTACCCTTTATAAACTCTAGAAAATTCTATAAATAATCCAAAAATTACTGATAAATTGTGGGGCTCTACACCCTCTCCCACTTAGAAGAATTTGGTCCCAAAATTCAATTCATGGATTTATGGAGAGTGTGCTTACAGTTGAATAATTTCGAGAATCTTCTACGGATAGATTCTTCCATCTCTCATGTTGCTTCGTGTGGCCATTGCTTCGTCCATTGGATTTGGACCATAGGAATAGTTTTATTCCTTCGTTGACACACTTCTCGTTCCCGAATCCTGACCGATTTCTGCTCGTATGTCAGGTCCTTTTGGATCTCCAGATTATCATCAGTAATGACATGATGAGGATCATATACATATTTATTCAACATGGAGACGTGAAATATGTCGTGAACTCTTGTTAATTATGGAGGTAAAGCCAGTCTATAAGCCACTTCACTGACCCTTTCGAGAATTTCAAATGGGCCAATGAATCTTGGAGTTAGTTTTCCTTTAATGACAAATCTTCGAATACCACGACCTGGAGAAACTTTCAGATATACATGATCTCCCACCTGAAACTCCAAGTCGCGTCTTCGATTATCAGCATAAGATTTTTGCCTATCTTGCGCCATCTTCATTCTTTCTTGAATGAGCTTGATCTTCTCTATAGAATCCCTGATAAGGTCGGGGCCTAAGAATTGCTTTTCCCCTATTTCGTTCTAACATATTGGTGATCTACAGCATTTTCCATATAAAGCTTCAAAGGGCACCATCTGTATGCTGGCTTGATAACTGTTGTTGTATGCAAATTCTACTAGAGGCAAGTGATCATGCCAACTTCCTCCAAAATCAATAGCACATCCCCTGAGCATATCTTCTACTATCTGATTTATTCTTTCAGTCTGACCATCAGTTTGTGGGTGAAATGCTGTGCTAAAATTCAATCTAGTCCATAGTGAATGTTGTAGGCCCTTCCAGAACTGTGATGTGAATCGAGGATCTTTATCAGATACAATAGTGACAGGGACACCATGTAATTTGACAATTTCATTCATGTATAATTCTGCTAGAATATCCATAGACCATCGACTTTTTATTGGTATGAAGTGTGCAGATTTAGTCAATCGGTCGATGATCACCCATATACCATCGTGTCCTCCTCTGGTCTTAGGTAAACCCATGATGAAATCCATCCCTATACTCTCCCATTTCCATTCGAGAATATTCAAGGGATGTAATTTATCTACAGGTCTAAAATGTTCTACTTTTACTTGTTGGCAGGTGAGACAACGGGACACGAAATCAGCTATTTCATATTGGGCCATCAGAAGTTTCTTTTGAGATCTTGATACATCTTCGTACCTCCTGGATGAATGGTGTACTTGGAATTATGTGCTTCTTATAGGATCAGTTTCTTCGTATCCTCATGATCTGGTACACACACTTGACCCTTAAATAACAAACTTTCGTTATTGGAAACAGAGAAATACAGCCTTTGTTCAATATTGGCTTTAATTTCCTGTAACACGGGATCATCATTTTGCAACTTGACCAGATCCTCTATCAATGTAGGTTGAGCTCGGATATTAGCCATGCAACAATCATCTTCCTTTATGTCAATATCTAAGTTCATCTG